>CAWUDS030000911.1:0-175824 GCA_963859935.3 Lathyrus sativus | reverse complement strand
TGAGAATGTGTTTTGCTCTATCATCCTTTTGTTGGTAGTAGCTGGTTTGAGTTTGCTCAGTAATCCTTTTTGTGGTGGGTCTATCATTTCGTCGATGTCAGATTGTGTGAGTGTGTTTTGCTCTATCATCCTTTTGGTGGTAGTAGCTGGTGTGAGTTTGCTCAGTAATCCTTTTGGAGGTGGATCTGTCATTTCATCGATGTCAGATTGTGGGAGTGTGTTTTATTCTATCATTATATTGGTGATAGTAGCCGGTGTGAGTTTGCTATGTCATCCTTTTGGTGGTGGGTATGTGATTTCATCGACGCTAGATTGTTCGAGTTTGTTTTGCTCTATCATCCTTTTGGTTTTAGTAGCCGGTGTGAGTTCTCTCCGTCATCGGTTTGGTGGTGGGTCTGTCATTTCGTCGATGTCAGATTTTGCCAGTGTTTTGCTCTATCATTATTTTAGTTGTAGTAGCCGGTGTGAGTTCGCTCTGTCATCCTTTTGGTTGTTGGTCTGTCATTTCATCGATTTCAAATTATGCGAGTGTGTGTTGCTCTACCATCCTTTTGGTGGTAGTAGCTGGTGTGAGTTTTCTCAGTAATCCTTTTGGCGGTGGATCTGTCGTTTCATCGATGTCAGATTGTGCGAGTATGTTATTCTCTATCATACTTTTGGTGATAGTTGCCGGTGTGAGTTTGCTCCGTCATCCTTTTGGTGGTGGTTCTGTGATTTCGTCGACGCTAGATTGTGCGAGTTTGTTTTGCTCTATCATCCTTTTGGTTTTAGAAGCCGATGTGAGTTTGCTCCGTCATCGGTTTGGTGGTGGGTCTGTCATTTCGTTGATGTCAGATTTTTCGAGTGTTTTGCTCTATCATTCTTTTAGTTGTAGTAGCCGGTGTGACTTTGCTCCGTCATCCTTTTGGTTGTGTGTCTGTCATTTCATCGATTTTAAATTATGCGAGTGTGTGTTGCTCTATCATCCTTTTGGTGATAGTAGCCGGTGTGAATTCGCTCCGCCAAACGTTTGGTGGTGGGTCTGTCATTTCGTCGATGTCAGATTGTGCGAGTGTTTCGCTCTATGATTCTTTTGGTAGTCGTAGCCGGTGTGAGATTGCTCAGTCATCCTTTTGGTGGTGGGTCTGTCATTTCATCGATGTCAGATTGTGGGAGTGTGTTTTGCTCTATAATCCTTTTGGTGGTAGTAGCTGGTGTGAGTTTGCTCAGTAATCCTTTTGGTGGTGGGTCTGTCATTTCATCGAAGTCATATTGTGCGAGTGTGTTTCGCTCTATCATCCTTTTGGTGATAGTAGATGGTGTGAGTTAGCTCTGTCATCCTTTTGGTTGTGGTTCTGTCATTTCATCGATATTAGATTGTGCGAGTGTTTTTCTCTATCATCCTTTTGGTGGTAATAGACGGTGTGAGTTCGATCCGTCATCCTTTTGGTGGTGGGTCTTTTATTTCATCGATGTCAGATTGTGCGAGTCTGTTCTGCTATATCATCCTTTGGTGGTAGTAGCTAGTGTGAGTTTTCTCAGAAATCCTTTTGGTGGTGAGTCTGTCGTTTCATCGATGTCGGATTGTGCGAGTGTGTTTTGCTCTATCATCCTTTTGTTTGTAGTAGCTGGTGTGAGTTTGCTCAGTAATCCTTTTTGTGGTGGGTCTATCATTTCATCGATGTCAGATTGTGTGAGTGTGTTTTGCTCTATCATCCTTTTGGTGGTAGTAGCTGGTGTGAGTTTGCTCAGTAATCCTTTTGGTGGTCGGTCTATCATTTCATCGATGTTAGATTGTGCGAGTGTGTTTTTCTCTATCATACTTTTGGTGATAGTAGCCGGTGTGAGTTTGCTCTGTCATCCTTTTAGTGGTGGGTATGTGATTTCCACGACGCTAGATTGTTCGAGTTTGTTTTGCTCTATCATCCTTTTGGTTTTAGTAGCCGGTGTGAGTTCTCTCCGTCATCGGTTTGGTGGTGGGTCTGTCATTTTGTCGATGTCAGATTTTGCGAGTGTTTTGCTCTATCATTATTTTAGTTGTAGTAGCCGGTGTGAGTTTGCTCTGTCATCCTTTTGGTTGTTGGTCTGTCATTTCATCGATTTCAAATTATGCGAGTGTGTGTTGCTCTATCATCCTTTTGGTGGTAGTAGCTGGTGTGAGTTTTCTCAGTAATCCTTTTGGCGGTGGATCTGTCATTTCATCGATGTTAGATTGTGCGAGTATGTTATTCTCTATCATACTTTTGTGTGATAGTTGCCGGTGTGAGTTTTCTCCGTCATCCTTTTGGTGGTGGGTCTGTGATTTCGTCGACGCTAGATTGTGCGAGTTTGTTTTGCTCTATCATCCTTTTGGTTTTAGAAGCCGATGTGAGTTCGCTCCGTCATCGGTTTGGTGGTGGGTCTGTCATTTCGTTGATGTCAGATTTTGCGAGTGTTTTGCTCTATCATTCTTTTAGTTGTAGTAGCCGGTGTGAGTTTGCTCTGTCATCCTTTTGGTGGTCGGTCTATCATTTCATCGATGTCAGATTGTGCGAGTGTGTTTTGCTCTATCATAATTTTGGTGATAGTAGCCGGTGTGAGTTTGCTCTGTCATCCTTTTGGTGGTGGGTCTGTGATTTCGTCGACGCTAGATTGTGCAAGTTTTAGTTGCTCTATCATCCTTTTGGTGATAGTAGCCGGTGTGAGTTTGCTCCGTCATCCTTTTGGTGGGGGGTCTGTCATTTCGTCGATGTCAGATTGTGCGAGTTTTTCGCTCTATCATTCTTTTGGTCGTCGTAGCCGGTGTGAGATTGCTCAGTCATCCTTTTGGTGGTGGGTCTGTCATTTCATCGATGTCAGATTGTGCGAGTAAGTTTTGCCCTATAATCCTTTTGGTGGTAGTAGCTGGTGTGAGTTTGCTCAGTAATCCTTTTGGTGGTGGGTCTGTCATTTCTTCGTTGTCAGATTTTGAGAGTGTTTTGCTCTATCATTCTTTTAGTTGTAGTAGCCGGTGTGAGTTTGCTCCGTCATCCTTTGGTTGTGGGTTTTTCATTTCATCGATTTCAAATTATGCGAGTGAGTGTTGCTCTATCATCCTTTTGGTGATAGTAGCCGGTGTGAATTCGCTCCGCCATACGTTTGGTGGTGGGTCTGTCATTTCGTCGATGTCAGAATTTGCGAGTGTTTCGCTCTATCATTCATTTGGTGGTCGTAGCCGGTGTGAGATTGCTCAGTCATCCTTTTGGTGGCGGGTCTGTCATTTCATCGATGTCAGATTGTGCAAGTGTGTTTTGCTCTATAATCCTTTTGGTGGTAGTAGCTGGTGTGAGTTTGCTCAGTAATACTTTTGGTGGTGGGTCTGTCATTTCATCGAAGTCAGATTGTGCGAGTTTGTTTCGCTCTATCGTCCTTGTGGTGATAGTAGATGGTGTGAGTTAGATCTGTCATCCTTTTGGTGGTGGGTCTGTCATTTAGTCTATATTAGATTGTGCGAGTGTGTTTTGCTCTATCATCCTTTTGGTGGTAATAGACGGTGTGAGTTCGATCCGTCATCCTTTTGGTGGTGGGTCTTTTATTTCATCGATGTCAGATTGTGCGAGTCTGTTCTGCTCTATCATCCTTTAGTGGTAGTAGTTAGTGTGAGTTTTCTCAGTAATCCTTTTGGTGCTGGGTCTGTCATTTCATCGATGTCAGATTGTGCGAGTGTGTTTTGCTCTATCATCCTTTTGTTGGTAGTAGCTGGTGTGAGTTTGCTCAGTAATCCTTTTTGTCGTGGGTCTATCATTTCATCGATGTCAGATTGTGTGAGTGTGTTTTGCTCTATCATCCTTTTGGTGGTAGTAGCTGCTGTGAGTTTGCTCAGTAATCCTTTTGGAGGTGGATCTGTCATTTCATCGATGTCAGATTTTGCGAGTGTGTTTTTCTCTATCATACTTTTGGTGATAGTAGTCGGTGTGAGTTTGCTCCGTCATCCTTTTGGTGGTGGGTATGTGATTTCGTTGACGCTAGATTGTTGGAATTTGTTTTGCCCTATCATCCTTTTGGTTTTAGTAGCCGGTGTGAGTTCTCTCCGTCATCGGTTAGGTGGTGGGTCTGTCATTTCGTCGATGTCAGATTTTGCGAGTGTTTTTCTCTATCATTCTTTTAGTTTTAGTAGCCGGTGTGAGTTTGCTCCGTCATCCTTTTGGTGGTGGGTCTGTCATTTCATCGATTTCAAATTATGCGAGTGTGTGTTACTCTATCATCCTTTTGGTGATGTAGCCGTTGGGAGTTCGCTCCGTCATCCTTTTGGTGGTGGGTCTGTCATTTTGTCGATGTCAGATTATGCGAGTGTTTTTTGCTATATCATCCTTTTGGTGGTAGTAGCTGGTGTGAGTTTTCTCAGTAACCCTTTTGGTGGTGGGTCTGTCATTTCATCGATGTCATATTGTGCGAGTGTTTCTTGCTCTATCATAATTTTGGTGATAGTAGCTGGTGTGAGTTTGCTCAGTAATCCTTTTGGTGGTGGGTCTGTCATTTCATCGATGTCAGATTGTGCGAGTGTGTTTCTCTCTATCATCCTTTTGGTGATACTAGCCGGTGTCAGTTAGCTCTGTCATCCTTTTGGTGGTGGGTCTGTCATTTCATCGAAGTCAGATTGTGCGAGTTTGTTTCGCTCTATCGTCCTTTTGGTGATAGTAGATGGTGTGAGTTAGATCTGTCATCCTTTTGGTGGTGGGTCTGTCATTTCGTCTATATTAGATTGTGCGAGTGTGTTTTGCTATATCATCCTTTTGGTGGTAATAGACGGTGTGAGTTCGATCCGTCATCCTTTTGGTGGTGGGTCTTTTATTTCATCGATGTCAGATTGTGCGAGTCTGTTCTGCTCTATCATCCTTTAGTGGTAGTAGTTGGTGTGAGTTTTCTCAGTAATCCTTTTGGTGCTGGGTCTGTCATTTCATCGATGTCAGATTGTGCGAGTGTATTTTGCTCTATCATCCTTTTGTTGGTAGTAGCTGGTGTGAGTTTGCTCAGTAATCCTTTTTGTCGTGGGTCTATCATTTCATCGATGTCAGATTGTGTGAGTGTGTTTTGCTCTATCATCCTTTTGGTGGTAGTAGCTGGTGTGAGTTTGCTCAGTAATCCTTTTGGAGGTGTATCTGTCATTTCATCGATGTCAGATTTTGCGAGTGTGTTTTTCTCTATCATACTTTTGGTGATAGTAGTCGGTGTGAGTTTGCTCCGTCATCCTTTTGGTGGTGGGTATGTGATTTCGTTGACGCTAGATTGTTGGAATTTGTTTTGCTCTATCATCCTTTTGGTTTTAGTAGCCGGTGTGAGTTCTCTCCGTCATCGGTTAGGTGGTGGGTCTGTCATTTCGTCGATGTCAGATTTTGCGAGTGTTTTTCTCTATCATTCTTTTAGTTTTAGTAGCCGGTGTGAGTTTGCTCCGTCATCCTTTTGGTGGTGGGTCTGTCATTTCATCGATTTCAAATTATGCGAGTGTGTGTTACTCTATCATCCTTTTGGTGATGTAGCCGTTGGGAGTTCGCTCCGTCATCCTTTTGGTGGTGGGTCTGTCATTTTGTCGATGTCAGATTATGCGAGTGTTTTTTGCTATATCATCCTTTTGGTGGTAGTAGCTGGTGTGAGTTTTCTCAGTAACCCTTTTGGTGGTGGGTCTGTCATTTCATCGATGTCATATTGTGCGAGTGTTTCTTGCTCTATCATAATTTTGGTGATAGTAGCTGGTGTGAGTTTGCTCAGTAATCCTTTTGGTGGTGGGTCTGTCATTTCATCGATGTCAGATTGTGCGAGTGTGTTTCTCTCTATCATCCTTTTGGTGATACTAGCCGGTGTCAGTTAGCTCTGTCATCCTTTTGGTGGTGGGTCTGTCATTTCATCGAAGTCAGATTGTGCGAGTTTGTTTCGCTCTATCGTCCTTTTGGTGATAGTAGATGGTGTGAGTTAGATCTGTCATCCTTTTGGTGGTGGGTCTGTCATTTCGTCTATATTAGATTGTGCGAGTGTGTTTTGCTATATCATCCTTTTGGTGGTAATAGACGGTGTGAGTTCGATCCGTCATCCTTTTGGTGGTGGGTCTTTTATTTCATCGATGTCAGATTGTGCGAGTCTGTTCTGCTCTATCATCCTTTAGTGGTAGTAGTTGGTGTGAGTTTTCTCAGTAATCCTTTTGGTGCTGGGTCTGTCATTTCATCGATGTCAGATTGTGCGAGTGTATTTTGCTCTATCATCCTTTTGTTGGTAGTAGCTGGTGTGAGTTTGCTCAGTAATCCTTTTTGTCGTGGGTCTATCATTTCATCGATGTCAGATTGTGTGAGTGTGTTTTGCTCTATCATCCTTTTGGTGGTAGTAGCTGGTGTGAGTTTGCTCAGTAATCCTTTTGGAGGTGTATCTGTCATTTCATCGATGTCAGATTTTAAAAGTGTGTTTTTCTCTATCATACTTTTGGTGATAGTAGTCGGTGTGAGTTTGCTCCGTCATCCTTTTGGTGGTGGGTATGTGATTTCGTTGACGCTAGATTGTTGGAATTTGTTTTGCTCTATCATCCTTTTGGTTTTAGTAGCCGGTGTGAGTTCTCTCCGTCATCGGTTAGGTGGTGGGTCTGTCATTTCGTCGATGTCAGATTTTGCGAGTGTTTTTCTCTATCATTCTTTTAGTTTTAGTAGCCGGTGTGAGTTTGCTCCGTCATCCTTTTGGTGGTGGGTCTGTCATTTCATCGATTTCAAATTATGCGAGTGTGTGTTACTCTATCATCCTTTTGGTGATGTAGCCGTTGGGAGTTCGCTCCGTCATCCTTTTGGTGGTGGGTCTGTCATTTTGTCGATGTCAGATTGTGCGAGTGTTTTTTGCTATATCATCCTTTTGGTGGTAGTAGCTGGTGTGAGTTTTCTCAGTAACCCTTTTGGTGGTGGGTCTGTCATTTCATCGATGTCATATTGTGCGAGTGTTTCTTGCTCTATCATAATTTTGGTGATAGTAGCTGGTGTGAGTTTGCTCAGTAATCCTTTTGGTGGTGGGTCTGTCATTTCATCGATGTCAGATTGTGCGAGTGTGTTTCTCTCTACCATCCTTTTGGTGATACTAGCCGGTGTCAGTTAGCTCTGTCATCCTTTTGGTGGTGGGTCTGCCATTTCGTCGATATCAGATTGCGCGAGTGTGTTTTGCTCTATCATCCTTTTGGTGGTAATAGACGGTGTGCGTTCGATCCGTCATCCTTTTGGTGGTGGGTCTTTTATTTCGTCGATGTCAGATTGTGGGAGTCTTTTTTGCTCTATCATCCTTTGGTGGTAGTAGCTGGCGTGTGTTTTCTCAGTAATCCTTTTGGTGGTGGGTCTGTCAATTCATCGATGTCAGATTGTGCGAGTGTGCTTTGCTCAGTCATTCTTTTGGTGGTAGTAGCTGGTATGAGTTTGCTCAATAATCTTTTTTGTGGTGGGTCTATCATTTCATCGATGTTAGATTGTGCGAGTGTGTTTTGCTCTATCATCCTTTTGGTGGTAGTAGCTGGTGTGAGTTTGCTCAGTAATCCTTTTGGTGGTGGATCTGTCATTTCATCGATGTCAGATTGTGCGAGTGTGTTTTTCTCTATCATACGTTTGGTGATAGTAGCCGGTGTGAGTTTTCTCCATCATCCTTTTGATGGTGGGTCTATAATTTCGTCGACGCTAGATTGTGCGAGTTTGTTTTGCTCTATCATCCTTTTGGTTTTATTAGCCGGTGCGAGTTCGCTCCGTCATCGGTTTGGTGGTGGGTCTGTCATTTCGTCGATGTCAGATTTTGCGAGTGTTTTGCCCTATACTTCTTTTAGATGTAGTAGCCGGTGCGAGTTTGCTCCGTCATCCTTTTTGTGGTGGGTCTGTCATTTCATCGATTTCAAATTATGCGTGTGTGTTGCTCTATCATCCTTTTGGTGATAGTAGCTGGTGTGAGTTTGCTCCGTCATCCTTTTGGTGGTGGGTCTGTCATTTTGTCGATGTCAGATTGTGCGAGTGTGTTTTGCTCTATCATCATTTTGGTGGTAGTAGCTGGTGTGAGTTTGCTCAGTAATCCTTTTGGTGGTGGGTCTATCATTTTATCGATGTCAGATTGTGCGAGTGTGTTTTGCTCTATCATACTTTTGGTGATAGTAGCCGGTGTGAGTTTGCTCTGTCATCATTTTAGTGGTGGGTCTGTGATTTCGTCTACGCTAGATTGTGCGAGTTTTTGTTGCTCTATCAACCTTTTGGTCATATTAGCCGGTGTGAGTTCGCTCCGTCATCCTTTTGGTGGTGGGTCTGTCATTTCGTCGATGTTAGATTTTGTTTTTTTTGCTCTATCATCCTTTTGGTGATAGAAGCCGGTGTGAGTTTGCTCCGTCATCCTTTTGGTGGTGGGTCGGTCATTTTGTCGATGTCAGATTGTGCAAGTGTGTTTTGCTCAATCATTCTTTTAGTCGTAGTAGCCGGTGTGAGTTTGCTCCGTCATCCTTTTGGTGGTGGGTCTGTCATTTCATTGATTTCAAATTATGCGAGTGTGTGTTGCTCTATCATCCTTTTGGTGATAGTAGCCGGTGTGAGTTTGCTCTGTCATCCTTTTGGTGGTGGGTCTGTCATTTTGTCGACGTCAGATTGTGCGAGTGTGTTTTGCTCTATCATCCTTTTGGTGGTAGTAGCTGGTGTGAGTTTGCTCAGTGATCCTTTTGGTGGTGGATCTGTCATTTCATCAATGTCAGATTGGGCGAGTATGTTGTTCTCTATCATACTTTTGGTGATAGTAGCCGGTGTGAGTTTTCTCCGTCATCCTTTTGGTGGTGGGTCTGTGATTTCGTCGACGCTAGATTGTTCGAATTTGTATTGCTCTATCATCCTTTTGGTTTTAGTAGCCGGTGTGAGTTCTCTCCGTCATCGGTTTGGTGGTGGGTCTGTCATTTCGTAGATGTCAGATTTTGCGAGTGTTTTCCTCTATCATTCATTTAGTTATAGTAACCGGTGTGAGTTTGCTCCGTCATCCTTTTGGTGGTGGGTTTGTCATTTCATCGATTTTAAATTATACGAGTGTGTGTTTCTCTATCATCCTTTTGGTGATAGTAGCCGGTGCGAGTTGGCTCCGTCATCCTTTTGGTGGTGGGTCTATCATTTTGTCGATGTCACATTGTGCGAGTCTGTTTTGCTCTGCCCTTCTTTTGGTGGTAGTAGCTTGTGTGACTTTGCTCAGTAATCCTTTTGGTGGTGGAGTTGTCATTTCATCGATATCAGATTGTGCGAGTGTATTTTGTTCTATCATACTTTTGGTGATAGTAGTCGGTGTGAGTTTGCTCTGTCATCCTTTTGGTGGTGCGTCTGTGATTTCGTCAACGCTAGATTGTGCGAGTTTATTTTTCTCTATCATCCTTTTGGTTTTAGTAGTCGGTGTGAGTTTACTCCGTCATCGGTTTGGTGGTGGGTCTGTCATTTCGTTGATGTCATATTTTGGGAGTGTTTTGCTCTATCATTCTTTTAGTTGTAGTATCCTGTGTGAGTTTGCTCCGTCATCCTTTAGGTGATGGGTCTGTCATTTCATCGATTTCAAATTAGCCGAGTGTGTGTTGCTCTATCATCCTTTTGGTGATAGTAGCCGGTATGAGTTTGCTCTGTCATCCTTTTGGTGGTGGATCTGTCATTTTCTCGATGTCTGATTGTGCGAGTGTGTTTTGCTCTATCATCCTTTGGGTGGTAGTAGCTGGTGTGAGTTTGCTCAGTTATCCTTTTGGTGGTGGTTCTGTCATTTCATCGATGTCAGATTGTGCGAGTTTGTTTTGCTCTATGATACTTTTGGTGATACTAGCCGGTGTGAGTTTGCTCTGTCATCCTTTTGTTGGTGGGTGTGTGATTTCTTCGACTCTAGATTGTACGAGTTATTTTGCTCTATCACCCTTTTTGTTTTAGTATCCGGTGTGAGTTCGCTCCGTCATCGGTTTGGTGGTGGGTCTGTCATTTCATCGATGTCAGATTTTGCGATTGTTTTGCTCTATCATTCTTTTAGTTGTAGTAGCCGGTGTGAGTTTTCTCCGTCATCCTTTTAGTGGTGGGTCTCTCATTTCATCGATTTAAAATTATGCGAGTGTGTGTTGCTCTATCATCCTTTTGGTGATAGTAGCCGGTGTGAGTTTGCTCCGTCATCCTTTTGGTGGTGGGTTTGTCATTTTGTCGATGTCAGATTGTGCGAGTGTGTTTTGCTCTATCATCCATTTGGTGGTAGTAGCTAGTGTGAGTTTGCTCAGTGATCCTTTTGGTGGTGGATCTATCATTTCGTCGATGTCAGATTGTGCGAGTGTGTTTTTCTCTATCATACTTTTGGTGATAGTAGCCGGTGTGAGTTTGCTCCATCATTCTTTTGTTGGTCGGTCTGCGATTTTGTCGACGCTAGTTTGTCCGAGTTTGTTTTGCTCTATCATCCTTTTGGTTTTAGTAGCCGGTGTGAGTTTGCTCCGTCATCGGTTTGGTGGTGGGTCTGTCATTCCGCCGATGTCAGATTTTGCGAGTGTCTTGCTCTATCATTCTTTTAGATGTAGTAGCCGGTGTGAGTTTGCTCCGTCATCCTTTTAGTGATGGGTCTGTCATTTCATAGATTTCAAATTATGCGTGTGTGTGTTGCTCTATCATCCTTTTGGTGATAGTAGCCGGTGTGAGTTCTCTCCGTCATCCTTTTGGTGTTGGGTCGGTCATTTTCTCGATGTCAGATTGTGCGAGTGTGTTTTGCTCTATCATCCTTTTGATAGTAGTAGTTGGTGTGAGTTTGCTCAGTAATCCTTTTGGAGGTGGATCTGTCATTTTATTGATGTCAGATTGTGCGAGTGTGTTTTTCTCTATCATACTTTTGGGGATAGTAGCCGATGTGAGTTTGCTCCATCATCCTTTTGGTGGTGGGTCTGTGATTTCGTCGATACTAGATTGTGCGAGTTTGTTTTGCTCTATCATCCTTTTGGTTTTAGTAGCCGGTGTGAGTTCGCTCCGTCATCGGTTTGGTGGTGGGTCTGTCATTTCGTCGATGTTAGATTTTGCGAGTGTTTTGCTCTATCAATCTTTTAGTTGTAGTAGCCGGTGTGAGTTTGCTCCGTCATCCTTTTGGTGGTGGGTCTGTCATTTCATCGATATCAGATTGTGCGAGTGTGTTTTGCTCTATCATCCTTTTGGTGATAGTAGCTGGTGTGAGTTCACTCTGTCATCCTTTTGGTGGTGGATTTGTCATTTTGTCGATGTCAGATTGTGCGAGTGTGTTTTGCTCTATCGTCCTTTAGGTAGTAGTAGCTGGTGTGAGTTTGCTCAGTGATCCTTTTGGTGGTGGATCTATCATTTCGTCGATGATAGATTGTGCGAGTGTGTTTTTCTCTATCATACTTTTGGTGATAGTAGCCGGTGTGAGTTTGCTCCATCATTCTTTTGGTGGTCGGTCTGTGATTTCGTCGACGCTAGATTGTGCGAGTTTGTTTTGCTCTATCATCCTTTTGGTTTTAGTAGCCGGTGCGAATTCGCTCCGTCATCGGTTTGGTGGTGGGTATGTCATTTCGTTGATGTCAGATTTTGCGAGTGTTTTGCTCTATCATTCTTTTAGTTGTTGTAGCCAGTGTGAGTTTGCTCCGTCATCCTTTTGGTGGTGGGTCTGTCATTTCATCGATTTCAAATTATGCGGGTGTGTTTTGCTCTATCATCCTTTTGGTGATAGTAGCCGGTGTGAGTTTGCTCCGTCATCCTTTTGGTGGCACGGTCATTTTGTCGATGTCAGATTGTGCGAGTGTGTTTTGCTCTATCATCCTTTTGGTAGTAGTAGCTGGTGTGAGTTTGCTCAGTGATCCTTTTGGTGGTGGATCTATCATTTCGTCGATGTCAGATTGTGCGAGTGTGTTTTTCTCTATCATACTTTTGGTGATAGTAGCCGGTGTGAGTTTGCTCCATCATTCTTTTGGTGGTCGGTCTGTGATTTCGTCGACACTAGTTTGTCCGAGTTTGTTTTGCTCTATCATCCTTTTGGTTTTAGTAGCCCGTGTGAGTTTGCTCCGTCATCGGTTTGGTGGTGGGTCTGTCATTTCGTCGATGTCAGATTTTGCGAGTGTTTTGCTCTATCATTCTTTTAGTTGTAGTAGCCGGTGTGAGTTTGCTCCGTCATCCTTTTAGTGATGGGTCTGTCATTTCATAGATTTCAAATTATGCGGGTGTGTGTTGCTCTATCATCCTTTTGGTGATAGTAGCCGGTGTGAGTTCGCTCCGTCATCCTTTTGGGGTTGGGTTGGTCATTTTGTCGATGTCAGATTGTGCGAGTGTGTTTTGCTCTATCATCCTTTTGATAGTAGTAGCCGGTGTGAGTTTGCTCAGTAATCCTTTTGATGGTGGATCTGTAATTTCATTGATGTCAGATTGTGCGAGTGTGTTTTTCTCTATCATACTTTTGGGGATAGTAGCCGATGTGAGTTTGCTCCATCATCCTTTTGGTGGTGGGTCTGTGATTTCGTCGATGCTAGATTGTGCGAGTTTGTTTTGCTCTATCATCCTTTTTGTTTTAGTAGCCGGTGTGAGTTCGCTCCGTCATCGGTTTGGTGGTGGGTCTGTCATTTCGTCGATGTTAGATTTTGCGAGTGTTTTGCCCTATCAATCTTTTAGTTGTAGTAGCCAGTGTGAGTTTTCTCCGTCATCCTTTTAGTGGTGGGTCTCTCATTTCATCGATTTAAAATTATGCGAGTGTGTGTTGCTCTATCATCCTTTTGGTGATAGTAGCCGGTGTGAGTTTGCTCCGTCATCCTTTTGGTGGTGGGTTTGTCATTTTGTCTATGTCAGATTGTGCGAGTGTGTTTTGCTCTATCATCCTTTTGGTAGTAGTAGCTAGTGTGAGTTTTCTCAGTGATCCTTTTGGTGGTGGATCTATCATTTCGTCGATGATAGATTGTGCGAGTGTGTTTTTCTCTATCATACTTTTGGTGATAGTAGCCGGTGTGAGTTTGCTCCATCATTCTTTTGGTGGTCGGTCTGTGATTTCGTCGACGCTAGATTGTGCGAGTTTGTTTTGCTCTATCATCCTTTTGGTTTTAGTAGCCGGTGCGAATTCGCTCCGTCATCGGTTTGGTGGTGGGTCTGTCATTTCGTCGATGTTAGATTTTGCGAGTGTTTTGCTCTATCATTCTTTTGGTTGTGGTAGCCGGTGTGAGTTTGCTCCGTCATCCTTTTGGTGGTGGGTCTGTTATTTCATCGATTTCAAATTATGCGGGTGTGTGTTGCTCTGTCATCCTTTTGGTGATAGGAGCCGGTGTGAGTTTGCTCTGTCATCCTTTTGGTGGTGGGTCGGTCATTTTGTCGATGTCAGATTGTGCGAGTGTGTTTTGCTCTATCATCCTTTTGGTAGTAGTAGCTGGTGTGAGTTTGCTCAGTGATCCTTTTGGTGGTGGATCTATCATTTCGTCGATGTCAGACTGTGCGAGTGTGTTTTTCTCTATCATACTTTTGGTGATAGTAGCCGGTGTGAGTTTGCTCCATCATTCTTTTGGTGGTCGGTCTGTGATTTCGTCGACGCTAGTTTGTCCGAGTTTGTTTTGCTCTATCATCCTTTTGGTTTTAGTAGCCGGTGTGAGTTTGCTCCGTCATCGGTTTGGTGGTGGGTATGTCATTTCGTCGATGTCAGATTTTGCGAGTGTTTTGCTCTATCATTCTTTTAGTTGTAGTAGCCTGTGTGAGTTTGCTCCGTCATCCTTTTAGTGATGGGTCTGTCATTTCATAGATTTCAAATTATGCGGGTGTGTGTTGCTCTATCATCCTTTTGGTGATAGTAGCCGGTGTGAGTTCGCTCCGTCATCCTTTTGGTGTTGGGTCGGTCATTTTGTCATGTCAGATTGTGCGAGTGTGTTTTGCTCTATCATCCTTTTGGTAGTAGTAGCTGGTGTGAGTTTGCTCAGTAATCCTTTTGGTGGTGGATCTGTCATTTCATTGATGTCAGATTGTGCGAGTGTGTTTTTCTCTATCATACTTTTGGGGATAGTAGCCGATGTGAGTTTGCTCCATCATCCTTTTGGTGGTGGGTCTGTGATTTCGTCGATGCTAGATTGTGCGAGTTTGTTTTGCTCTATCATCCTTTTGGTTTTAGTAGCCGGTGTGAGTTCGCTCCGTCATCGGTTTGGTGGTGGGTCTGTCATTTCGTCGATGTTAGATTTTGCGAGTGTTTTGCTCTATCATTCTTTTAGTTGTAGTAGCCGGTGTGAGTTTGCTCCGTCATCCTTTTGGTGGTGGGTCTGTCATTTCATCGATATCAGATTGTTCGAGTGTGTTTTGCTCTATCATCCTTTTGGTGATAGTAGCTGGTGTGAGTTCACTCTGTCATCCTTTTGGTGGTGGGTTTGTCATTTTGTCGATGTCAGATTGTGCGAGTGTGTTTTGCTCTATCATCCTTTAGGTAGTAGTAGCTGGTGTGAGTTTGCTCAGTGATCCTTTTGGTGGTGGATATGTTATTTCATCGATGTCAGAATGTGCAAGTGTGTTTTTCTCTATCATACTTTGGATGATAGTAGCCGGTGTGAGTTTGCTCCATCATCCTTTTGGTTGTGGGTCTGTGATTTCGTCGACGCTAGATTGTGCGAGTTTGTTTTGCTCTATCATCCTTTTGGTTTTAGTAGCCGGTGTGAGTTCGCTCCGTCATCGGTTTGGTGGTGGGTCTGTCATTTCGTCGATGTTATATTTTGCGAGTGTTTTGCTCTATCATTCTTTTAGTTGTGGTAGCCGGTGTGAGTTTGCTCCGTCATCCTTTTGGTGGTGGGTCTGTCATTTCATCGATTTCAAATTACGCGAGTGTGTGTTGCTCTATCATCCTTTTGGTGATAGTAGCCGCTGTGAGTTTGCTCCGTCGTCCTTTTGGTGGTGGGTCTGTCATTTTGTCGATGTCAGATTGTGCAAGTGTGTTTTGCTCTATCATCCTTTAGGTAGTAGTAGCTGGTGTGAGTTTGCTCAGTGATCCTTTTGGTGGTGGATCTGTCATTTCATCAATGTCAGATTGTGCGAGTGTGTTTTTCTCTATCATACTTTTGGTGATAGTAGCCGGTGTGAGTTTGCTCCATCATCCTTTATGTGGTGGGTCTGTGATTTCATCGATGATAGATTGTGCGAGTTTGTTTTTCTATATCATCCTTTTGGTTTTAGTAGCCGATGTGAGTTCACTCCGTCATCGGTTTGGTGGTGGGTGTGCCATTTCGTCGATGTTAGATTTTGAGAGTGTTTTGCTCTATCATTCTTTTAGTTGTAGTAGCCGGTGTAAGTTTGGTCCGTTATCCTTTTGGTGGTGGGTCTGTCATTTCATCGATTTCAAATTACGCGAGTGTGTGTTGCTCTATCATCCTTTTGGTGATAGTAGCCGCTGTGAGTTTGCTCCGTCGTCCTTATGGTGGTGGGTCTGTCATTTTGTCGATGTCAGATTGTGCAAGTGTGTTTTGCTCTATCATCCTTTAGGTTGGAGTAGCTGGTGTGAGTTTGCTCAGTGATCCTTTTGGTGGTGGATCTGTCATTTCATCGATGTCAGATTGTGCGAGTGTGTTTTTCTCTATCATACTTTTGGTGATAGTAGCCAGTGTGAGTTTGCTCCATCATCCTTTTGGTGGTGGGTCTGTGATTTCGTCGACGCTAGATTGTGCGAGTTTGTTTTGCTCTATCATTCTTTTAGTTGTAGTAGCCGGTGTGAGTTTGGTCCGTCATCCTTTTGGTGGTGGGTCTGTCATTTCATCGATTTCAAATTACGCGAGTGTGTGTTGCTCTATCATCCTTTTGGTTTTAGTAGCCGATGTGAGTTCACTCCGTCATCGGTTTAGTGGTGGGTCTGTCATTTCGTCGATGTCAGATTTTGCGAGTGTTTTGCTCTATCATTCTTTTAGTTGTAGTAGCCGGTGTGAGTTTGGTCCGTCATCCTTTTGGTGGTGGGTCTGTCATTTCATCGATTTCAAATTACGCGAGTGTGTTTTGCTCTATCATCCTTATGGCAGTAGTAGCTGGTGTGAGTTTGCTCAGTGATCCTTTTGGTGGTGGGTCTATCATTTCATCCATGTCAGATTGTGCGAGTGTATTTTGCTCTATCATACTTTTGGGGATAGTAGCCGGTGTGAGTTTGCTCTGTCATCCTTTTGGTGGTGGGTCTGTGATTTCGTCGACGCTAGATTGTGCGAGTTTGATTTGCTCTATCATCCTTTTGGTTTTAGTAGCCGGTGTGAGTTCGCTCCATCAGATTTTGCAAGTGTTTTGCTCTATCATTCTTTTAGTTGTAGTAGCCAGTGTGAGTTTGCTCTGTCACCCTTTTGGTGGTGGGTCTGTAATTTCATTGATTGCAAATTATGCGAGTGTGTGTTGCTCTATCATCCTTTTGGTGATAGTAGCCGGTGTGAGTTTGCTCTATCATCCTTTTGGTGGTGGGTCTGTCATTTTGTCGATGTCAGATTGTGCGAGTGTGTTTTGCTCTATCATCCTTTTGGTGGTAGTAGCTGGTGTGAGTTTGCTTAGTAATCCCTTTGGTGGTAGGTCTATCCTTTCATCGATGTCAGATTGTGCGAGTGTGTTTTGCTCTATTATCCTTTTGGCAGTAGTAGCTGGTGTGAGTTTGCTCAGTGATCCTTTTGGTGGTGGATCTGTCATTTCCTCAATGTCAGATTGTGCGAGTGTGTTTTTCTCTATCATACTTTTGGTGATAGTAGCCGGTGTGAGTTTGCTCCATCATCCTTTTGATGGTGGGTCTGTGATTTCGTCGACGATAGATTGTGCGAGTTTGTTTTTCTCTATCATTCTTTTAGTTGTAGTAGCCGGTGTGAGTTTGCTCCATCATTCTTTTAGTGGTCGGTCTGTGATTTCGTCGACAGTAGTTTGTCCGAGTTTGTTTTGCTCTATCATCCTTTTGGTTTTAGTAGCCGGTGTCGGTTTGCTCCGTCATCGGTTTGGTGGTGGGTCTGTCATTTCGTCGATGTCAGATTTTGCGAGTGTTTTGCTCTATCATTCTTTTAGTTGTAGTAGCTGGTGTGAGTTTGCTCTGTCACCCTTTTGGTGGTGGGTCTGTAATTTCATTGATTTTAAATTATGCGAGTGTGTGTTGCTCTATCATCCTTTTGGTGATAGTATCCGGTGTGAGTTTGCTCCGTCATCCTTTTGGTGGTGGGTCTGTCATTTCATCGATTTCAAATTATGCGAGTGTGTGTTGCTCTATCATCCTTTTGGTGATAGTAGCCGCTGTGAGTTCGCTCCGTCATCCTTTTGGTGGTGGGTCTATCATTTTTTCGATGTCAGATTGTGCGAGTGTGTTTTGCTCTATCATCCTTTTGGTGGTAGTAGCTGGTGTGAGTTTGCTCAGTAATCCTTTTGGTGGTGGGTCTATCATTTCATCCATGTCAGATTGTGCGAGTGTGTTTTGCTCTATCATACTTTTGGTGATAGTAGCCGGTGTGAGTTTGCTCTGTCATCCTTTTGGTGGTGGGTCTGTGATTTCGTCGATGCTAGATTTTGCGAGTTTTTGTTGCTCTATCATCCTTTTGGTGATAGTAGCCGGTGTGAGTTCGCTACGTCAGATTTTGCAAGTGTTTTGCTCTATTATCCTTTTGGCAGTAGTAGCTGGTATGAGTTTGCTCAGTGATCCTTTTGGTGGTGGGTCTGTCATTTCATCCATGTCAGATTGTGCGAGTGTGTTTTGCTCTATCATACTTTTGGTGATAGTAGCCGGTGTGAGTTTGCTCCGTCATCCTTTTGGTGGTGGGTCTGTTATTTCATCGACTTCAAATTATGCGAGTGTGTGTTTCTCTATCATCCTTTTGGTGATAGTAGCCGGTGTGAGTTTGCTCCGTCATCCTTTTGGTGGTGGGTCTGTGATTTCGTTGTCGCTAGATTGTGCGAGTTTGTTTTGCTCTATCATCCTTTTGGTTTTAGTAGCCGGTGTGAGTTCGGTCCGTCAGATTTTGCAAGTCTTTTGCTCTATCATTCTTTTAGTTGTAGTAGCCGGTGTGAGTTTGCTCTGTCACCCTTTTGGTGGTGGGTCTGTAATTTCATTGATTTTAAATTATGCGAGTGTGTGTTGCTCTATCATCCTTTTGGTGATAGTAGCCGGTGTGAGTTTGCTCCGTCGTCCTTTTGGTGGTGGGTCTGCCATTTTGTCGATGTCAGATTGTGCAAGTGTGTTTTGCTCTATCATCCTTTAGGTAGTAGTAGCTGGTGTGAGTTTGCTCAGTTATCCTTTTGGTGGTGGATCTGTCATTTCATCGATGTCAGATTGTGCGAGTGTGTTTTTCTCTATCATACTTTTGGTGATAGTAGCCGGTGTGAGTTTGCTCCATCATCCTTTTGGTGGTGGGTCTATGATTTCGTCGACGCTAGATTGTGCGAGTTTGTTTTGCTCTATCATCCTTTTGGTTTTAGTAGCCGGTGTGAGTTCGCTCTGTCATCGGTTTGGTGGTGGGTCTGCCATTTCGTCGATGTTAGATTTTGCGAGTGTTTTGCTCTATCATTATTTTAGTTGTAGTAGCCGGTGTGAGTTTGCTTCGTCATCCTTTTGGTGGTGGGTCTGTTATTTCATCGATTGCAAATTACGCGAGTGTGTGTTGTTCTATCATCCTTTTGGTGATAGTAGCCGGTGTGAGTTTGCTCTATCATCCTTTTGGTGGTGGGTCTGTCATTTTGTCGATGTCATATTGTGCGAGTGTGTTTTTCTCTATCATCCTTTTGGTGCTAGTAGCTGGTGTGAGTTTGCTCAGTAATCCCTTTGGTGGTAGGTCTATCCTTTCATCGATGTCAGATTGTGCGAGTGTAATTTGCTCTATCATCCTTTTGGCAGTAGTAGCTGGTGTGAGTTTGCTCAGTGATCCTTTTGGTGGTGGATCTGTCATTTCATCAATGTCAGATTGTGCGAGTGTGTTTTTCTCTATCATACTTTTGGTGATAGTAGCCGGTGTGAGTTTGCTCCATCATCCTTTTGATGGTGGGTCTGTGATTTTGTCGACGATAGATTGTGCGAGTTTGTTTTGCTCTATCATTCTTTTAGTTGTAGTATCCGGTGTGAGTTTGCTCCGTCATCCTTTTGGTGGTGGGTCTGTCATTTCATCGATTTCAAATTATGCGAGTGTGTGTTGCTCTATCATCCTTTTGGTGATAGTAGCCGCTGTGAGTTCGCTCCGTCATCCTTTTGGTGGTGGGTCTATCATTTTTTCGATGTCAGATTGTGCGAGTGTGTTTTGCTCTATCATCCTTTTGGTGGTAGTAGCTGGTGTGAGTTTGCTCAGTAATCCTTTTGGTGGTGGGTCTATCATTTCATCCATGTCAGATTGTGCGAATGTGTTTTGCTCTACCATACTTTTGGTGATAGTAGCCGGTGTGAGTTTGCTCTGTCATCCTTTTGGTGGTGGGTCTGTGATTTCGTCGATGCTAGATTGTGCGAGTTTTTGTTGCTCTATCATCCTTTTGGTGATAGTAGCGGGTGTGAGTTCGCTACGTCAGATTTTGCAAGTGTTTTGCTCTATCATTCTTTTAGTTGTAGTAGCCGGTGTGAGTTTGGTCTGTCATCCTTTTGGTGGTGGGTCTGTCATTTCATCGATTTCAAATTACGCGAGTGTGTTTTGCTCTATCATCCTTATGGAAGTAGTAGCTGGTGTGAGTTTGCTCAGTGGTCCTTTTGGTGGTGGGTCTATCATTTCATCCATGTCAGATTGTGCGAGTGTATTTTGCTCTATCATACTTTTGGTGATAGTAGCCGGTGTGAGTTTGCTCCGTCATCCTTTTGGTGGTGGGTCTGTTATTTCATCGACTTCAAATTATGCGAGTGTGTGTTTCTCTATCATCCTTTTGGTGATAGTAGCCGGTGTGAGTTTTCTCCGTCATCCTTTTGGTGGTGGGTCTGTGATTTCGTCGACGCTAGATTGTGCGAGTTTTTTTTGCTCTATCATCCTTTTGGTTTTAGTAGCCGGTGTGAGTTCGCTCCGTCAGATTTTGCAAGTGTTTTGCTCTATCATTCTTTTAGTTGTAGTAGCCGGTGTGAGTTTGCTCTGTCACCCTTTTGGTGGTGGGTCTGTAATTTCATTGATTTTAAATTATGCGAGTGTGTGTTGCTCTATCATCCTTTTGGTGATAATAGCCGGTGTGAGTTTGCTCCGTCGTCCCTTTGGTGGTGGGTCTGCCATTTTGTCGATGTCAGATTGTGCAAGTGTGTTTTGCTCTATCATCCTTTAGGTAGTAGTAGCTGGTGTGAGTTTGCTCAGTTATCCTTTTGGTGGTGGATCTGTCATTTCATCGATGTCAGATTGTGCGAGTGTGTTTTTCTCTATCATACTTTTGGTGATAGTAGCCGGTGTGAGTTTGCTCCATCATCCTTTTGGTGGTGGGTCTATGATTTCGTCGACGCTAGATTGTGCGAGTTGTTATTGCTCTATCATCCTTTTGGTTTTAGTAGCCGGTGTGAGTTTGCTCTATCATCGGTTTGGTGGTGGGTCTGTCATTTCGTCGATGTTAGATTTTGCGAGTGTTTTGCTCTATCATTATTTTAGTTGTAGTAGCCGGTGTGAGTTTGCTCCGTCATCCTTTTGGTGGTGGGTCTGTTATTTCATCGATTGCAAATTACGCGAGTGTGTGTTGCTCTATCATTCTTTTGGTGATAGTAGCCGGTGTGAGTTTGCTCTATCATCCTTTTGGTGGTGGGTCTGTCATTTTGTCGATGTCAGATTGTGCGAGTGTGTTTTTCTCTATCATCCTTTTGGTGGTAGTAGCTGGTGTGAGTTTGCTCAGTAATCCCTTTGGTGGTAGGTCTATCCTTTCATCGATGTCAGATTGTGCGAGTGTAATTTGCTCTATCATCCTTTTGGCAGTAGTAGCTGGTGTGAGTTTGCTCAGTGATCCTTTTGGTGGTGGATCTGTCATTTCATCAATGTCAGATTGTGCGAGTGTGTTTTTCTCTATCATACTTTTGGTGATAGTAGCCGGTGTGAGTTTGCTCCATCATCCTTTTGATGGTGGGTCTGTGATTTTGTCGACGATAGATTGTGCGAGTTTGTTTTGCTCTATCATTCTTTTAGTTGTAGTATCCGGTGTGAGTTTGCTCCGTCATCCTTTTGGTAGTGGGTCTGTCATTTCATCGATTTCAAATTATGCGAGTGTGTGTTGCTCTATCATCCTTTTGGTGATAGTAGCCGCTGTGAGTTCGCTCCGTCATCCTTTTGGTGGTGGGTCTATCATTTTTTCGATGTCAGATTGTGCGAGTGTGTTTTGCTCTATCATCCTTTTGGTGGTAGTAGCTGGTGTGAGTTTGCTCAGTAATCCTTTTGGTGGTGGGTCTATCATTTCATCCATGTCAGATTGTGCGAGTGTGTTTTGCTCTATCATACTTTTGGTGATAGTAGCCGGTGTGAGTTTGCTCTGTCATCCTTTTGGTGGTGGGTCTGTGATTTCATCGACGCTAGATTGTGCGAGTTTGTTTTGCTCTATCATCCTTTTGGTTTTAGTAGCCGGTGTGAGTTCACTCCGTCAGATTTTGCAAGTGTTTTGCTCTATCATTCTTTTAGTTGTAGTAGCCGGTGTGAGTTTGCTCTGTCACCCTTTTGGTGGTGGGTCTGTAATTTCATTGATTTTAAATTATGCGAGTGTGTGTTGCTCTATCATCCTTTTGGTGATAGTAGCCGGTGTGAGTTTGCTCCGTCGTCCTTTTGGTGGTGGGTGTGCCATTTTGTCGATGTCATATTGTGCAAGTGTGTTTTTCTCTATCATCCTTTAGGTAGTAGTAGCTGGTGTGAGTTTGCTCAGTTATCCTTTTGGTGGTGGATCTGTCATTTCATCGATGTCAGATTGTGCGAGTGTGTTTTTCTCTATCATACTTTTGGTGATAGTAGCCGGTGTGAGTTTGCTCCATCATCCTTTTGGTGGTGGGTCTATGATTTCGTCGACGCTAGATTGTGCGAGTTTGTTTTGCTCTATCATCCTTTTGGTTTTAGTAGCCGGTGTGAGTTTGCTCTATCATCGGTTTGGTGGTGGGTCTGTCATTTCGTCGATGTTAGATTTTGCGAGTGTTTTGCTCTATCATTATTTTAGTTGTAGTAGCCGGTGTGAGTTTGCTCCGTCATCCTTTTGGTGGTGGGTCTGTTATTTCATCGATTGCAAATTACGCGAGTGTGTGTTGCTCTATCATCCTTTTGGTGATAGTAGCCGGTGTGAGTTTGCTCTATCATCCTTTTGGTGGTGGGTCTGTCATTTTGTCGATGTCAGATTGTGCGAGTGTGTTTTTCTCTATCATCCTTTTGGTGGTAGTAGCTGGTGTGAGTTTGCTCAGTAATCCCTTTGGTGGTAGGTCTATCCTTTCATCGATGTCAGATTGTGCGAGTGTAATTTGCTCTATCATCCTTTTGGCAGTAGTAGCTGGTGTGAGTTTGCTCAGTGATCCTTTTGGTGGTGGATCTGTCATTTCATCAATGTCAGATTGTGCGAGTGTGTTTTTCTCTATCATACTTTTGGTGATAGTAGCCGGTGTGAGTTTGCTCCATCATCCTTTTGATGGTGGGTCTGTGATTTTGTCGACGATAGATTGTGCGAGTTTGTTTTGCTCTATCATTCTTTTAGTTGTAGTATCCGGTGTGAGTTTGCTCCGTCATCCTTTTGGTGGTGGGTCTGTCATTTCATCGATTTCAAATTATGCGAGTGTGTGTTGCTCTATCATCCTTTTGGTGATAGTAGCCGCTGTGAGTTCGCTCCGTCATCCTTTTGGTGCTGGGTCTATCATTTTTTCGATGTCAGATTGTGCGAGTGTGTTTTGCTCTATCATCCTTTTGGTGGTAGTAGCTGGTGTGAGTTTGCTCAGTAATCCTTTTGGTGGTGGGTCTATCATTTCATCCATGTCAGATTGTGCGAGTGTGTTTTGCTCTATCATACTTTTGGTGATAGTAGCCGGTGTGAGTTTGCTCTGTCATCCTTTTGGTGGTGGGTCTGTGATTTCGTCGATGCTAGATTGTGCGAGTTTTTGTTGCTCTATCATCCTTTTGGTGATAGTAGCGGGTGTGAGTTCGCTACGTCAGATTTTGCAAGTGTTTTGCTCTATCATTCTTTTAGTTGTAGTAGCCGGTGTGAGTTTGGTCTGTCATCCTTTTGGTGGTGGGTCTGTCATTTCATCGATTTCAAATTACGCGAGTGTGTTTTGCTCTATCATCCTTATGGAAGTAGTAGCTGGTGTGAGTTTGCTCAGTGATCCTTTTGGTGGTGGGTCTATCATTTCATCCATGTCAGATTGTGCGAGTGTATTTTGCTCTATCATACTTTTGGTGATAGTAGCCGGTGTGAGTTTGCTCCGTCATCCTTTTGGTGGTGGGTCTGTTATTTCATCGACTTCAAATTATGCGAGTGTGTGTTTCTCTATCATCCTTTTGGTGATAGTAGCCGGTGTGAGTTTGCTCCGTCATCCTTTTGGTGGTGGGTCTGTGATTTCGTCGACGCTAGATTGTGCGAGTTTGTTTTGCTCTATCATCCTTTTGGTTTTAGTAGCCGGTGTGAGTTTGCTCTGTCAGATTTTGCAAGTGTTTTGCTCTATCATTCTTTTAGTTGTAGTAGCCGGTGTGAGTTTGCTCTGTCACCCTTTTGGTGGTGGGTCTGTAATTTCATTGATTTTAAATTATGCGAGTATGTGTTGCTCTATCATCCTTTTGGTGATAGTAGCCGGTGTGAGTTTGCTCCGTCGTCCTTTTGGTGGTGGGTGTGCCATTTTGTCGATGTCATATTGTGCAAGTGTGTTTTGCTCTATCATCCTTTAGGTAGTAGTAGCTGGTGTGAGTTTGCTCAGTTATCCTTTTGGTGGTGGATCGGTCATTTCATCGATGTCAGATTGTGCGAGTGTGTTTTTCTCTATCATACTTTTGGTGATAGTAGCCGGTGTGAGTTTGCTCCATCATCCTTTTGGTGGTGGGTCTATGATTTCGTCGACGCTAGATTGTGCGAGTTTGTTTTGCTCTATCATCCTTTTGGTTTTAGTAGCCGGTGTGAGTTTGCTCTATCATCGGTTTTGGTGGTGCGTCTGTCATTTCGTCGATGTTAGATTTTGCGAGTGTTTTGCTCTATCATTATTTTAGTTGTAGTAGCCGGTGTGAGTTTGCTCCGTCATCCTTTTGGTGGTGGGTCTGTTATTTCATCGATTGCAAATTACGCGAGTGTGTGTTGCTCTATCATCCTTTTGGTGATAGTAGCCGGTGTGAGTTTGCTCTATCATCCTTTTGGTGGTGGGTCTGTCATTTTGTCGATGTCAGATTGTGCGAGTGTGGTTTTCTCTATCATCCTTTTGGTGGTAGTAGCTGGTGTGAGTTTGCTCAGTAATCCCTTTGGTGGTAGGTCTATCCTTTCATCGATGTCAGATTGTGCGAGTGTAATTTGCTCTATCGTCCTTTTGGCAGTAGTAGCTGGTGTGAGTTTGCTCAGTGATCCTTTTGGTGGTGGATCTGTCATTTCATCAATGTCAGATTGTGCGAGTGTGTTTTTCTCTATCATACTTTTGGTGATAGTAGCCGGTGTGAGTTTGCTCCATCATCCTTTTGATGGTGGGTCTGTGATTTTGTCGACGATAGATTGTGCGAGTTTGTTTTGCTCTATCATTCTTTTAGTTGTAGTATCCGGTGTGAGTTTGCTCCGTCATCCTTTTGGTGGTGGGTCTGTCATTTCATCGATTTCAAATTATGCGAGTGTGTGTTGCTCTATCATCCTTTTGGTGATAGTAGCCGCTGTGAGTTCGCTCCGTCATCCTTTTGGTGGTGGGTCTATCATTTTTTCGATGTCAGATTGTGCGAGTGTGTTTTGCTCTATCATCCTTTTGGTGGTAGTAGCTGGTGTGAGTTTGCTCAGTAATCCTTTTGGTGGTGGGTCTATCATTTCATCCATGTCAGATTGTGCGAGTGTGTTTTGCTCTATCATACTTTTGGTGATAGTAGCCGGTGTGAGTTTGCTCTGTCATCCTTTTGGTGGTGGGTCTGTGATTTCGTCGATGCTAGATTGTGCGAGTTTTTGTTGCTCTATCATCCTTTTGGTGATAGTAGCGGGTGTGAGTTCGCTACGTCAGATTTTGCAAGTGTTTTGCTCTATCATTCTTTTAGTTGTAGTAGCCGGTGTGAGTTTGGTCTGTCATCCTTTTGGTGGTGGGTCTGTCATTTCATCGATTTCAAATTACGCGAGTGTGTTTTGCTCTATCATCCTTATGGAAGTAGTAGCTGGTGTGAGTTTGCTCAGTGATCCTTTTGGTGGTGGGTCTATCATTTCATCCATGTCAGATTGTGCGAGTGTATTTTGCTCTATCATACTTTTGGTGATAGTAGCCGGTGTGAGTTTGCTCCGTCATCCTTTTGGTGGTGGGTCTGTTATTTCATCGACTTCAAATTATGCGAGTGTGTGTTTCTCTATCATCCTTTTGGTGATAGTAGCCGGTGTGAGTTTGCTCCGTCATCCTTTTGGTGGTGGGTCTGTGATTTCGTCGACGCTAGATTGTGCGAGTTTGTTTTGCTCTATCATCCTTTTGGTTTTAGTAGCCGGTGTGAGTTCGCTCCGTCAGATTTTGCAAGTGTTTTGCTCTATCATTCTTTTAGTTGTAGTAGCCGGTGTGAGTTTTCTCTGTCACCCTTTTGGTGGTGGGTCTGTAATTTCATTGATTTTAAATTATGCGAGTGTGTGTTGCTCTATCATCCTTTTGGTGATAGTAGCCGGTGTGAGTTTGCTCCGTCGTCCTTTTGGTGGTGGGTCTGCCATTTTGTCGATGTCAGATTGTGCAAGTGTGTTTTGCTCTATCATCCTTTAGGTAGTAGTAGCTGGTGTGAGTTTGCTCAGTGATCCTTTTGGTGGTGGATCTGTCATTTCATCGATGTCAGATTGTGCGAGTGTGTTTTTCTCTATCATACTTTTGGTGATAGTAGCCGGTGTGAGTTTGCTCCATCATCCTTTTGGTGGTGGGTCTATGATTTCGTCGACGCTAGATTATGCGAGTTTGTTTTGCTCTATCATCCTTTTGGTTTTAGTAGCCGGTGTGAGTTTGCTCTATCATCGGTTTGGTGGTGGGTCTGTCATTTCGTCGATGTTAGATTTTGCGAGTGTTTTGCTCTATCATTATTTTAGTTGTAGTAGCCGGTGTGAGTTTGCTCCGTCATCCTTTTGGTGGTGGGTATGTTATTTCATCGATTGCAAATTACGCGAGTGTGTGTTGCTTTATCATCCTTTTGGTGATAGTAGACGGTGTGAGTTTGCTCCATCATCCTTTTGGTGGTGGGTCTATGATTTCGTCGACGCTAGATTGTGCGAGTGTGTTTTTCTCTATCATCCTTTTGGTGGTAGTAGCTGGTGTGAGTTTGCTCAGTAATCCCTTTGGTGGTAGGTCTATCCTTTCATCGATGTCAGATTGTGCGAGTGTAATTTGCTCTATCATCCTTTTGGCAGTAGTAGCTGGTGTGAGTTTGCTCAGTGATCCTTTTGGTGGTGGATCTGTCATTTCATCAATGTCAGATTGTGCGAGTGTGTTTTTCTCTATCATACTTTTGGTGATAGTAGCCGGTGTGAGTTTGCTCCATCATACTTTTGATGGTGGGTCTGTGATTTCGTCGACGATAGATTGTGCGAGTTTGTTTTTCTCTATCATTCTTTTAGTTGTAGTATCCGGTGTGAGTTTGCTCCGTCATCCTTTTGGTGGTGGGTCTGTCATTTCATCGATTTCAAATTATGCGAGTGTGTGTTGCTCTATCATCCTTTTGGTGATAGTAGTTGCTATGAGTTTGCTCCGTCATCCTTTTGGTGGTGGGTCTATCATTTTTTCGATGTCAGATTGTGCGAGTGTGTTTTGCTCTATCATCCTTTTGGTGGCAGTAGCTGGTGTGAGTTTGCTCAGTAATCCTTTTGGTGGTGGGTCTATCATTTCATCCATGTCAGATTGTGCGAGTGTGTTTTGCTCTATCATACTTTTGGTGATAGTAGCCGGTGTGAGTTTGCTCCGTCATCCTTTTGGTGGTGGGTCTGTTATTTCATCGACTTCAAATTATGCGAGTGTGTGTTTCTCTATCATCCTTTTGGTGATAGTAGCCGGTGTGAGTTTGCTCCGTCGTCCTTTTGGTGGTGGGTCTGTGATTTCTTCGACGCTAGATTGTGCGAGTTGGTTTTGCTCTATCATCCTTTTGGTTTTAGTAGCCGGTGTGAGTTCGCTCCGTCAGATTTTGCAAGTGTTTTGCTCTATCATTCTTTTAGTTGTAGTAGCCGGTGTGAGTTTGCTCTGTCACACTTTTGGTGGTGGGTCTGTAATTTCATTGATTTTAAATTATGCGAGTGTGTGTTGCTCTATCATCCTTTTGGTGATAGTAGCCGGTGTGAGTTTGCTCCGTCGTCCTTTTGGTGGCGGGTCTGCCATTTTGTCGATGTCAGATTGTGCAAGTGTGTTTTGCTCTATCATCCTTTAGGTAGTAGTAGCTGGTGTGAGTTTGCTCAGTGATCCTTTTGGTGGTGGATCTGTCATTTCATCGATGTCAGATTGTGCGAGTGTGTTTTTCTCTATCATACTTTTGGTGATAGTAGCCGGTGTGAGTTTGCTCCATCATCCTTTTGGTGGTGGGTCTATGATTTCGTCGACGCTAGATTGTGCGAGTTTGTTTTGCTCTATCATCCTTTTGGTTTTAGTAGCCGGTGTGAGTTTGCTCTATCATCGGTTTGGTGGTGGGTCTGTCATTTCGTCGATGTTAGATTTTGCGAGTGTTTTGCTCTATCATTATTTTAGTTGTAGTAGCCGGTGTGAGTTTGCTCCGTCATCCTTTTGGTGGTGGGTCTGTTATTTCATCGATTGTAAATTACGCGAGTGTGTGTTGCTTTATCATCCTTTTGGTGATAGTAGCCGGTGTGAGTTTGCTCCATCATCCTTTTGGTGGTGGGTCTATGATTTCGTCGACGCTAGATTGTGCGAGTGTGTTTTTCTCTATCATCCTTTTGGTGGTAGTAGCTGGTGTGAGTTTGCTCAGTAATCCCTTTGGTGGTAGGTCTATCCTTTCATCGATGTCAGATTGTGCGAGTGTAATTTGCTCTATCATCCTTTTGGCAGTAGTAGCTGGTGTGAGTTTGCTCATTGATCCTTTTGGTGGTGGATCTGTCATTTCATCAATGTCAGATTGTGCGAGTGTGTTTTTCTCTATCATACTTTTGGTGATAGTAGCCGGTGTGAGTTTGCTCCATCATACTTTTGATGGTGGGTCTGTGATTTCGTCGACGATAGATTGTGCGAGTTTGTTTTTCTCTATCATTCTTTTAGTTGTAGTATCCGGTGTGAGTTTGCTCCGTCATCCTTTTGGTGGTGGGTCTGTCATTTCATCGATTTCAAATTATGCGAGTGTGTGTTGCTCTATCATCCTTTTGGTGATAGTAGTTGCTATGAGTTTGCTCCATCATCCTTTTGGTGGTGGGTCTATCATTTTTTCGATGTCAGATTGTGCGAGTGTGTTTTGCTCTATCATCCTTTTGGTGGTAGTAGCTGGTGTGAGTTTGCTCAGTAATCCTTTTGGTGGTGGGTCTATCATTTCATCCATGTCAGATTGTGCGAGTGTGTTTTGCTCTATCATACTTTTGGTGATAGTAGCCGGTGTGAGTTTGCTCCGTCATCCTTTTGGTGGTGGGTCTGTTATTTCATCGACTTCAAATTATGCGAGTGTGTGTTTCTCTATCATCCTTTTGGTGATAGTAGCCGGTGTGAGTTTGCTCCGTCATCCTTTTGGTGGTGGGTCTGTGATTTCGTCGACGCTAGATTGTGCGAGTTTGTTTTGCTCTATCATCCTTTTGGTTTTAGTAGCCGGTGTGAGTTCGCTCCGTCAGATTTTGCAAGTGTTTTGCTCTATCATTCTTTTAGTTGTAGTAGCCGGTGTGAGTTTGCTCTGTCACCCTTTTGGTGGTGGGTCTGTAATTTCATTGATTTTAAATTATGCGAGTGTGTGTTGCTCTATCATCCTTTTGGTGATAGTAGCCGGTGTGAGTTTGCTCCGTCGTCCTTTTGGTGGTGGGTCTGCCATTTTGTCGATGTCAGATTGTGCAAGTGTGTTTTGCTCTATCATCCTTTAGGTAGTAGTAGCTGGTGTGAGTTTGCTCAGTGATCCTTTTGGTGGTGGATCTGTCATTTCATCGATGTCAGATTGTGCGAGTGTGTTTTTCTCTATCATACTTTTGGTGATAGTAGCCGGTGTGAGTTTGCTCCATCATCCTTTTGGTGGTGGGTCTATGATTTCGTCGACGCTAGATTGTGCGAGTTTGTTTTGCTCTATCATCCTTTTGGTTTTAGTAGCCGGTGTGAGTTTGCTCTATCATCGGTTTGGTGGTGGGTCTGTCATTTCGTCGATGTTAGATTTTGCGAGTGTTTTGCTCTATCATTATTTTAGTTGTAGTAGCCGGTGTGAGTTTGCTCCGTCATCCTTTTGGTGGTGGGTCTGTTATTTCATCGATTGCAAATTACGCGAGTGTGTGTTGCTTTATCATCCTTTTGGTGATAGTAGCCGGTGTGAGTTTGCTCCATCATCCTTTTGGTGGTGGGTCTATGATTTCGTCGACGCTAGATTGTGCGAGTGTGTTTTTCTCTATCATCCTTTTGGTGGTAGTAGCTGGTGTGAGTTTGCTCAGTAATCCCTTTGGTGGTAGGTCTATCCTTTCATCAATGTCAGATTGTGCGAGTGTAATTTGCTCTATCATCCTTTTGGCAGTAGTAGCTGGTGTGAGTTTGCTCAGTGATCCTTTTGGTGGTGGATCTGTCATTTCGTCAATGTCAGATTGTGCGAGTGTGTTTTTCTCTATCATACTTTTGGTGATAGTAGCCGGTGTGAGTTTGCTCCATCATACTTTTGATGGTGGGTCTGTGATTTCGTCGACGATAGATTGTGCGAGTTTGTTTTTCTCTATCATTCTTTTAGTTGTAGTATCCGGTGTGAGTTTGCTCCGTCATCCTTTTGGTGGTGGGTCTGTCATTTCATCGATTTCAAATTATGCGAGTGTGTGTTGCTCTATCATCCTTTTGGTGATAGTAGTTGCTATGAGTTTGCTCCGTCATCCTTTTGGTGGTGGGTCTATCATTTTTTCGATGTCAGATTGTGCGAGTGTGTTTTGCTCTATCATCCTTTTGGTGGTAGTAGCTGGTGTGAGTTTGCTCAGTAATCCTTTTGGTGGTGGGTCTATCATTTCATCCATGTCAGATTGTGCGAGTGTGTTTTGCTCTATCATACTTTTGGTGATAGTAGCCGGTGTGAGTTTGCTCTGTCATCCTTTTGGTGGTGGGTCTGTGATTTCGTCGATGCTAGATTGTGCGAGTTTTTGTTGCTCTATCATCCTTTTGGTGATAGTAGCCGGTGTGAGTTCGCTCCGTCAGATTTTGCAAATGTTTTGCTCTATCATTCTTTTAGTTGTGGTAGCCGGAGTGAGTTTGCTCCGTCATCCTTTTGGTGGCAGGTCTGTCATTTCATCGATTTCAAATTATGCGGGTGTGTGTTGCTCTGTCATCCTTTTGGTGATAGTAGCCGGTTTGAGTTGGCTCCGACATCCTTTTGGTGGTGGGTCTGTCATTTTGTCAATGTCAGATTGTGCGATTGTGTTTTGCTCTATCATCCTTATGGCAGTAGTAGCTGGTGTGAGTTTGCTCAGTGGTCCTTTTGGTGGTGGATCTGACATTTCATCAATGTCAGATTGTGCGAGTGTGTTTTTCTCTGTCATACTTTTGGTGATAGTAGCCGGTGTGAGTTTGCTCCATCATCTTTTTGGTGGTGGGTCTGTGATTTCGTCGACGATAGATTGTGCGAGTTTGTTTTGCTATATCATCCTTTTGGTTTTAGTAGCCGATCTGAGTTCTCTCCGTCATCGGTTTGGTGGTGGGTCTGTCATTTCGTTGATGTCAGATTTTGCGAGTGTTTTGCTCTATCATTCTTTTAGTTGTAGTAGCCGGTGTGAGTTTGCTCTGTCACCCTTTTGGTGGTGGGTCTGTAATTTCATTGATTTTAAATTATGCGAGTGTGTGTTGCTCTATCATCCTTTTGGTGATAGTAGCCGGTGTGAGTTTGCTCCGTCGTCCTTTTGGTGGTGGGTCTGCCATTTTGTCGATGTCAGATTGTGCAAGTGTGTTTTGCTCTATCATCCTTTAGGTAGTAGTAGCTGGTGTGAGTTTGCTCAGTGATCCTTTTGGTGGTGGATCTGTCATTTCATTGATGTCAGATTGTGCGAGTGTGTTTTTCTCTATCATACTTTTGGTGATAGTAGCCGGTGTGAGTTTTCTCCATCATCCTTTTGGTGGTGGGTCTATGATTTCGTCGACGCTAGATTGTGCGAGTTTGTTTTGCTCTATCATCCTTTTGGTTTTAGTAACTGGTGTGAGTTCGCTCCGTCATCGGTTTGGTGGTGGGTCTGTCATTTCGTTGATGTTAGATTTTGCGAGTGTTTTGCTCTATCATTATTTTAGTTGTAGTAGCTGGTGTGAGTTTGCTCCGTCATCCTTTTGGTGGTGGGTCTGTTATTTCATCGATTGCAAATTATGCGAGTGTGTGTTGCTCTATCATCCTTTTGGTGATAGTAGCCGGTGTGAGTTTGCTCTATCATCCTTTTGGTGGTGGGTCTGTCATTTTGTCGATGTCAGATTGTGCGAGTGTGTTTTGCTCTATCATCCTTTTGGTGGTAGTAGCTGGTGTGAGTTTGCTCAGTAATCCCTTTGGTGGTAGGTCTATCCTTTCATCAATGTCAGATTGTGCGACTGTGTTTTGCTCTATCATCCTTTTGGCAGTAGTAGCTAGTGTGAGTTTGCTCAGTGATCCTTTTGGTGGTGGATCTGTCATTTCATTAATGTCAGATTGTGCGAGTGTGTTTTTCTCTATCATACTTTTGGTGATAGTAGCCGGTGTGAGTTTGCTCCATCATACTTTTGATGGTGGGTCTGTGATTTCGTCGACGATAGATTGTGCGAGTTTGTTTTGCTCTATCATTCTTTTAGTTGTAGTATCCGGTGTGAGTTTGCTCCGTCATCCTTTTGGTGGTGGGTCTGTCATTTCATCGATTTAAAATTATGCGAGTGTGTGTTGCTCTATCATCCTTTTGGTGATAGTAGCCGCTGTGAGTTTGCTCCGTCATCCTTTTAGTGGTGGGTCTATCATTTTTTCGATGTCAGATTGTGCGAGTGTGTTTTGCTCTATCATCCTTTTGGTGGTAGTAGCTGGTGTGAGTTTGCTCAGTAATCCTTTTGGTGGTGGGTCTATCATTTCATCCATGTCAGATTGTGCGAGTGTGTTTTGCTCTATCATACTTTTGGTGATAGTAGCCGGTGTGAGTTTGCTCTGTCATCCTTTTGGTGGTGGGTCTGTGATTTCGTTGATGCTAGATTGTGCGAGTTTTTGTTGCCCTATCATCCTTTTGGTGATAGTAACCGGTGTGAGTTCGCTCCGTCAGATTTTGCAAGTGTTTTGCTCTATCATTCTTTTAGTTGTGGTAGCCGGTGTGAGTTTGCTCCGTCATCCTTTTGGTGGCAGGTCTGTCATTTCATCGATTTCAAATTATGCGGGTGTGTGTTGCTCTGTCATCCTTCTGTTGATAGTAGCTGGTGTGAGTTGGCTCCGACATCCTTTTGGTGGTGGGTCTGTCATTTTGTCAATGTCAGATTGTGCGATTGTGTTTTGCTCTATCATCCTTATGGCAGTAGTAGCTGGTGTGAGTTTGCTCAGTGGTCCTTTTGGTGGTGGATCTGTCATTTCATCAATGTCAGACTGTGCGAGTGTGTTTTTCTCTGTCATACTTTTGGTGATAGTAGCCGGTGTGAGTTTGCGCCATCATCTTTTTGGTGGTGGGTCTGTGATTTCGTCGATGATAGATTGTGCGAGTTTGTTTTGCTATATCATCCTTTTGGTTTTAGTAGCCGATCTGAGTTCTCTCCGTCATCGATTTGGTGGTGGGTCTGTCATTTCGTTGATGTCAGATTTTGCGAGTGTTTTGCTCTATCATTCTTTTAGTTTTAGTAGCCGGTGTGAGTTTGGTCCGTCATCCTTTTGGTGGTGGGTCTGTCATTTATACGATTTCAAATTACGCGAGTGTGTGTTGCTCTATCATCCTTTTGGTGATAGTAGCCGCTGTGAGTTCGCTCCGTCGTCCTTTTGGTGGTGGGTCTGTCATTTTGTCGATGTCAGATTGTGCAAGTGTGTTCTTCTCTATCATCCTTTAGGTAGTAGTAGCTGGTGTAAGTTTGCTCAGTGATCCTTTTGGTGGTGGATCTGTCATTTCATCAATGTCAGATTGTGCGAGTGTGTTTTTCTCTATCATACTTTTGGTGATAGTAGCCGGTGTGAGTTTGCTCCATCATCCTTTAGGTAGTGGGTCTATGATTTCGTCGACGATAGATTGGGCGAGTTTGTTTTGCTATATCATCCTTTTGGTTTTAGTAGCCGATGTGAGTTCACTCCGTCATCGGTTTGGTGGTGGGTTTGTCATTTCGTCGATGTCAGATTTTGCGAGTGTTTTGCTCTATCATTCTTTTAGTTGTAGTAGCCGGTGTAAGTTTGGTCCGTCATCCTTTTGGTGGTGGGATTGTCATTTCATCGATTTCAAATTACGCGAGTGTGTGTTGCTCTATCATCCTTTTGGTGATAGTAGTCGCTGTGAGTTCGCTCCGTCGTCCTTTTGGTGGTGGGTCTGTCATTTTGTCGATGTCAGATTGTGCAAGTGTGTTTTGCTCTATCATCCTTTAGGTAGTAGTAGCTGGTGTGAGTTTGCTCAATGATCCTTTTAGTGGTGGAGCTGTCATTTCATCGATGTCAGATTGTGCGAGTGTGTTTTTCTCTATCATACTTTTGGTGATAGTAGCCGGTGTGAGTTTGCTCCATCATCTTTTTGGTGGTGGGTCTGTGATTTCGTCGACGCTAGATTCTGCGAGTTTGTTTTGTTCTATCATTCTTTTAGTTGATAGTAGCCGGTGTGAGTTTGCTCCGTCAGATTTTGCAAGTGTTTTGCTTTATCATTCTTTTAGTTGTAGTAGCCGGTGTGAGTTTGCTCCGTCACCCATTTGGTGGTGGGTCTGCCATTTCATTGATTTTAAATTATGCGAGTGTGTGTTGCTCTATCATCCTTTTGGTGATAGTAGCTGGTGTGAGTTCGCTCCGTCGTCCTTTTGGTGGTGGGTCTGTCATTTTGTCGATGTCAGATTGTGCGAGTGTATTTTGCTCTATCATCCTTTAGGTGGTAGTAGCTGGTGTGAGTTTGCTCAGTGATCCTTTTGGTGGTGGATCTGTCATTTCATCAATGTCAGATTGTGCGAGTGTGTTTTTCTCTATCATACTTTTGGTGATAGTAGCCGGTGTGAGTTTGCTCCATCATCCTTTTGGTTGTGGGTCTGTGATTTCGTCGACGCTAGATTGTGCGAGTTTGTTTTGCTCTATCATCCTTTTGGTTTTAGTAGCAGGTGTGAGTTCGCTCCGTCATCGGTTTGGTGGTGGGTCTGTCATTTCGTCGATATTAGATTTTGCGAGTGTTTTGCTCTATCATTCTTTTAGTTGTAGTAGCCGGTGTGAGTTTGCTCCGTCATCCTTTTGGTGGTGGGTCTGTTATTTCATCGATTTCAAATTATGCGAGTGTGTGTTGCTCTCTCATCCTTTTGGTGATAGTAGCCGGTGTGAGTTTGCTCCGTCATCCTTTTGGTGGTGGGTCTGTTATTTTGTCGATGTCAGATTGTGCGAGTGTGTTTTGCTCTATCATCCTTTTGGTGGTAGTAGCTGGTGTGAGTTTGCTCAGTAATCCCTTTGGTGGTGGGTCTATCCTTTCATCGATGTCAGATTGTGCGAGTGTGTTTTGCTCTATCATCCTTTTGGCAGTAGTAGCTGGTGTGAGTTTGCTCAGTGATCCTTTTGGTGGTGGATCTGTCATTTCATCAATGTCAGATTGTGCGAGTGTGTTTTTCTCTATCATACTTTTGATGGTAGTAGCCGGTGTGAGTTTGCTCCATCATCCTTTTGGTGGTGCGTCTGTGATTTCGTCGATGATAGATTGTGCGAGTTTGTTTTTCTATATCATCCTTTTGGTTTTAGTAGCCGGTATGAGTTCGCTCCGTCATCGGTTTGGTGGTGGGTCTGTCATTTCGTCGATGTCAGATTTCGCGAGTGTTTTGCTCTATCATTCTTTTAGTTGTAGTAGCCGGTGTGAGTTTGCTCCGTCATCCTTTTGGTGGTGGGTCTGTCATTTCATCGATTTCAAATTATGCGAGTGTGTGTGTTGCTCTATCATCCTTTTGGTGATAGTAGCCGTTGTGAGTTCCCTCCGTCACCCTTTTGGTGGTGGGTCTATCATTTTTTCGATGTCAGATTGTGCGAGTGTGTTTTGTTCTATCATCCTTTTGGTGGTAGTAGGTGGTGTGAGTTTGCTCAGTAATCCTTTTGGTGGTGGGTCTATCATTTCATCCATGTCAGATTGTGCGAGTGTGTTTTGCTCTATCATACTTTTGGTGATAGTAGCCTGTGTGAGTTTACTCTGTCATCCTTTTGATGGTGGGTCTGTGATTTCGTCGATGCTAGATTGTGCGAGTTTTTGTTGCTCTATCATCCTTTTGGTCATAGTAGCCGGTGTGAGTTCGCTCCGTCAGATTTTGCAAGTGTTTTGCTCTATCATTCTTTTAGTTGTAGTAACCGGTGTGAGTTTGCTCCGTCATCCTTTTGGTGTTGGGTCTGTTATTTCATCGATTTCAAATTATGCGAGTGTGTGTTGCTCTATCATCCTTTTGGTGATAGTAGCCGGTGTGAGTTTGCTCCGTCATCCTTTTGGTGGTGGGTCTGTCATTTTGTCGATGTCAGATTGTGCGAGTGTGGTTTGCTCTATCATCCTTTAGGTAGTAGTAGCTGGTGTGAGTTTGCTCAGTGATCCTTTTGGTGGTGGATCTATCATTTCATCGATGTCAGATTGTGCGAGTGTGTTTTTCTCTATCATACTTTTGGTGATAGTAGCCGGTGTGAGTTTGCTCCATCATCCTTTTGGTGGTGGGTCTGTGATTTCGTCGACGCTAGATTGTGCGAGTTTGTTTTGCTCTATCATCCTTTTGGTTTTAGTTGCCGTTGTGAGTTTTCTCCGTCATCGGTTTGGTGGTGGGTCTGTCATTTCGTCGATGTTAGATTTTGCGAGTGTTTTGCTCTATCATTCTTTTAGTTGTAGTAGCCGGTGTGAGTTTGCTCCGTCATCCTTTTGGTGGTGGGTCTGTTATTTCATCGATTTCAAATTATGCGAGTGTGTGTTGCTCTAGCATCCTTTTGGTGATAGTAGCCGGTGTGAGTTTGCTCCGTCATCTTTTTGGTGGTGGGTCTGTCATTTTGTCGATGTCAGATTGTGCGAGTGTGTTTTGCTCTATCATCCTTTTGGTGGTAGTAGCTGGTGTGAGTTTGCTCAGTAATCCCTTTGGTGGTGGGTCTATCCTTTCATCGATGTCAGATTGTGCGAGTGTGTTTTGCTCTATCATCCTTTTGGCAGTAGTAGCTGGTGTGAGTTTGCTCAGTGATCCTTTTGGTGGTGGATCTGTCATTTCATCAATGTCAGATTGTGCAAGTGTGTTTTTCTCTATCATACTTTTGGTGATAGTAGCCGGTGTGAGTTTGCTCCATCATCCTTTTGGTGGTGGGTCTGTGATTTCGTCGATGATAGATTGTGCCACTTAGTTTTGCTTCCTTTTGGTTTTAGTAGCCGGTGTGAGTTCGCTCCGTCATCGGTTTGGTGGTGGGTCTGTCATTTCGTCGATGTCAGATTTTGAGAGTGTTTTGCTCTATCATTCTTTTAGTTGTAGTAGCCGGTGTGAGTTTGCTCCGTCATCCTTTTGGTGGTGGGTCTGTCATTTCATCGATTTCAAATTATGTTAGTGTGTGTTGCTCTATCATCCTTTTGGTGATAGTAGCCGCTGTGAGTTCGCTCCGTCATCCTTTTGGCGGTGGGTCTATCATTTTTTCGATGTCAGATTGTGCGAGTGTGTTTTGCTCTATCATCCTTTTGGTGGTAGTAGCTGGTGTGAGTTTGCTCAGTAATCCTTTTGGTGGTGGGTCTATCATTTCGTCCATGTCAGATTGTGCGAGTGTGTTTTGCTCTATCATACTTTTTGTGATAGTAGCCGGTGTGAGTTTGCTCTGTCATCCTTTTGATGGTGGGTCTGTGATCTCGTCGATGCTAGATTGTGCGAGTTTTTGTTGCTCTATCATCCTTTTGGTCATAGTAGCCGGTGTGAGTTCGCTCCGTCAGATTTTGCAAGTGTTTTGCTCTATCATTCTTTTAGTTGTAGTAGCCGGTGTGAGTTTGCTCCGTCACCCTTTTGGTTGTGGGTCTGTCATTTCATTGATTTTAAATTATGCGAGTGTGTGTTGCTCTATCATCCTTTTGGTGATAGTAGTCGGTGTGAGTTCGCTCCGTCGTCCTTTTGGTGGTGGGTCTGTCATTTTATTGATGTCAGATTGTGCGAGTGTGTTTTGCTCTATAATCTTTTAGGTAGTAGTAGCTGGTGTGAGTTTTCTCAGTGATCCTTTTGGTGGTGGATTTGTCATTTCATTGATGTCAGATTGTGCGAGTGTGTTTTTCTCTATCATACTTTTGGTGATAGTAGCCGGTGTGAGTTTGCTCCATCATCCTTTTGGTGGTGGGTCTGTGATTTCGTCGACGCTAGATTGTGCGAGTTTGTTTTGCTCTATCATCCTTTTGGTTTTAGTAGCCGGTGTAAGTTCGCTCCGTCATCAGTTTGGTGGTGGGTCTGTCATTTCGTCGATGTTAGATTTTGCGAGTGTTTTGCTCTATCATTTTTTTAGTTGTAGTAGCCGGTGTGAGTTTGCTCCGTCATCCTTTTGGTGGTGGGTCTGTTATTTCATCGATTTCAAATTATGCGAGTGTGTGTTGCTCTATCATCCTTTTGGTGATAGTAGCCGGTGTGAGTTTGCTACGTCATCCTTTTGGTGGTGGGTCTGTCATTTTGTCGATGTCAGATTCTGCGAGTGTGTTTTGCTCTATCAATCTTTTGGTGGTAGTAGCTGGTGTGAGTTTGCTCAGTAATCCCTTTGGTGGTGGGTCTATCCTTTCATCGATGTCAGATTGTGCGAGTGTGTTTTGCTCTATCATCCTTTTGGCAGTAGTAGCTGGTGTGAGTTTGCTCAGTGATCCTTTTGGTGGTGGATCTGTCATTTCATCAATGTCAGATTGTGCGAGTGTGTTTTTCTCTATCATACTTTTTGTGATAGTAGCCGGTGTGAGTTTGCTCCATCATCCTTTTGGTGGTGGGTCTGTGATTTCGTCGACGATAGATTGTGCGAGTTTGTTTTGCTCTATCATCCTTTTGGTTTTAGTAGCCGGTGTGAGTTCACTCCGTCATCGGTTTGGTGGTAGTTCTGTCATTTCGTCGATGTCAGATTTTGCGAGTGTTTTCCTCTATCATTCTTTTAGTTGTAGTAGCCGGTGTGAGTTTGCTCCGTCATCCTTTTGGTGGTGGGTCTGTCATTTCATCGATTTCAAATTAGGCGAGTGTGTGTTGCTCTATCATCCTTTTGGTGATAGTAGCCGCTGTGAGTTCGCTCTGTCATCCTTTTGGTGGTGGGTCTATCATTTTTTCGATGTCACATTGTGCGAGTGTGTTTTGCTCTATCAATCTTTTGGTGGTAGTAGCTGGTGTGAGTTTGCTCAGTAATCCCTTTGGTGGTGGGTCTACCCTTTCATCGATGTCAGATTGTGCGAGTGTGTTTTGCTCTATCATCCTTTTGGCAGTAGTAGCTGGTGTGAGTTTGCTCAGTGATCCTTTTGGTGGTGGATCTCTCATTTCATCAATGTCAGATTGTGCGAGTGTGTTTTTCTCTATCATACTTTTGGTGATAGTAGCCGGTGTGAGTTTGCTCCATCATCCTTTTGGTGGTGGGTCTGTGATTTCGTCGACGATAGATTGTGCGAGTTTGTTTTGCTCTATCATCCTTTTGGTTTTAGTAGCCGGTGTGAGTTCGCTCCGTCATCGGTTTGGTGGTGGTTCTGTCATTTCGTTGATGTCAGATTTTGCGAGTGTTTTGCTCTATCATTCTTTTAGTTGTAGTAGTCGGTGTGAGTTTGCTCCATCATCCTTTTGGTGGTGGGTCTATTATTTCATCGATTTCAAATTATGCGAGTGTGTGTTGCTCTATCATCCTTTTGGTGATAGTAGCCGGTGTGAGTTTGCTCCGTCATCCTTTTGGTGGTGGGTCTGTCATTTTGTCGATGTCAGATTGTGCGAGTGTGTTTTGCTCTATCATCCTTTTGGTGGTAGTAGCTGGTGTGAGTTTGCTCAGTAATCCCTTTGGTGGTGGGTCTCCCTTTCATCGATGTCAGATTGTGCGAGTGTGTTTTGCTCTATCATCCTTTTGGCAGTAGTAGCTGGTGTGAGTTTGCTCAGTGATCCTTTTGGTGGTGGATCTGTCATTTCATCAATGTCAGATTGTGCGAGTGTGTTTTTCTCTATCATACTTTTGGTGATAGTAGCCGGTGTGAGTTTGCTCCATCATCCTTTTGGTGGTGGGTCTGTGATTTCGTCGACGATAGATTATGCGAGTTTGTTTTGCTCTATCATCCTTTTGGTTTTAGTAGCCGGTGTGAGTTCGCTCCGTCATTGGTTTGGTGGTAGTTCTGTCATTTCGTCGATGTCAGATTTTGCGAGTGTTTTGCTCTATCATTCTTTTAGTTGTAGTAGCCGGTGTGAGTTTGCTCCGTCATCCTTTTGGTGGTGGGTTTGTCATTTCATCGATTTCAAATTATGCGAGTGTGTGTTGCTCTATCATCCTTTTGGTGATAGTAGCCGCTGTGAGTTCGCTCCGTCATCCTTTTGGTGGTGGGTCTATCATTTTTTCGATGTCAGATTATGCGAGTGTGTTTTGCTCTATCATCCTTTTGGTGGTAGTAGATGGTGTGAGTTTGCTCAGTAATCCTTTTGGTGGTGGGTCTATCATTTCATCCATGTCAGATTGTGTGAGTGTGTTTTGCTCTATCATACTTTTGGTGATAGTAGCCGGTGTGAGTTTGCTCTGTCATCCTTTTGATGGTGGGTCTGTGATATCGTCGATGCTAGATTGTGCGAGTTTTTGTTGCTCTAACATCCTTTTGGTCATAGTAGCCGGTGTGAGTTCGCTCTGTCAGATTTTACAAGTGTTTTGCTCTATCATTCTTTTAGTTGTAGTAGTCGGTGTGAGTTTGCTCCGTCACCCTTTTGGTGGTGGGTCTGTTATTTCATTGATTTTAAATTAAGCGAGTGTGTTTTGCTCTATCATCCTTTTGGTGATAGTTGTCGGTGTGAGTTCGCTCCGTCGTCCTTTTGGTGGTGGGTCTGTCATTTTGTCGATGTCAGATTGTGCGAGTGTGTTTTGCTCTATAATCCTTTAGGTAGTAGTAGCTGGTGTGAGTTTGCTTAGTGATCCTTTTGGTGGTGGATCTGTCATTTCATCGATGTCAGATTGTGCGAGTGTGTTTTTCTCTATCATACTTTTGGTGATAGTAGCCGGTGTGAGTTTGCTCCATCATCCTTTTGGTGGTGGGTCTGTGATTTCGTCGACGCTAGATTGTGCGAGTTTGTTTTGCTCTATCATCCTTTTGGTTTTAGTAGCCGGTGTGAGTTCGCTCCGTCATCGGTTTGGTGGTGGGTATGTCATTTCGTCGATGTTAGATTTTGCGAGTGTTTTGCTCTATCATTCTTTTAGTTGTAGTAGCCGGTGTGAGTTTGCTCCGTCATCCTTTTGGTGGTGGGTCTGTTATTTCATCGATTTCAAATTATGCGAGTGTGTGTTGCTCTATCATCCTTTTGGTGCTAGTAGCCGGTGTGAGTTTGCTCCATCATCCTTTTGGTGGTGGGTCTGTCATTTTGTCGATGTCAGATTGTGCGAGTGTGTTTTGCTCTATCAATCTTTTGGTGGTAGTAGCTGGTGTGAGTTTGCTCAGTAATCCCTTTGGTGGTGGGTCTATCCTTTCATCGATGTCAGATTGTGCGAGTGTGTTTTTCTCTATCATCCTTTTGGCAGTAGTAGCTGGTGTGAGTTTGCTCATTGATCCTTTTGGTGGTGGATCTGTCATTTCATCAATGTCAGATTGTGCGAGTGTGTTTTTCTCTATCATACTTTTGGTGATAGTAGCCGGTGTGAGTTTGCTCCATCATCCTTATGGTGGTGGGTCTGTGATTTCGTCGATGATAGATTGTGCGAGTTTGTTTTGCTCTATCATCCTTTTGGTTTTAGTAGCTAGTGTGAATTCGCTCCGTCATCGGTTTGGTGGTGGTTCTGTCATTTCGTCGATGTCAGATTTTGCGAGTGTTTTGCTCTATCATTCTTTTAGTTGTAGTAGCCGGTGTGAGTTTGCTCCATCATCCTTTTGGTGGTGGGTCTATTATTTCATCGATTTCAAATTATGCGAGTGTGTGTTGCTCTATCATCCTTTTGGTGATAGTAGCCGGTGTGAGTTTGCTCCGTCATCCTTTTGGTGGTGGGTCTGTCATTTTGTCGATGTCAGATTGTGCGAGTGTGTTTTGCTCTATCATCCTTTTGGTGGTAGTAGCTGGTGTGAGTTTGCTCAGTAATCCCTTTGGTGGTGGGTCTATCCTTTCATCGATGTCAGATTGTGCGAGTGTGTTTTGCTCTATCATCCTTTTGGCAGTAGTAGCTGGTGTGAGTTTGCTCAGTGATCCTTTTGGTGGTGGATCTGTCATTTCATCAATGTCAGATTGTGCGAGTGTGTTTTTCTCTATCATACTTTTGGTGATAGTAGCCGGTGTGAGTTTGCTCCATCATCCTTTTGGTGGTGGGTCTGTGATTTCGTCGACGATAGATTGTGCTAGTTTATTTTGCTCTATCATCCTTTTGGTTTTAGTAGCCGGTGTGAGTTCGCTCCGTCATCGGTTTGGTGGTAGTTCTGTCATTTCGTCGATGTCAGATTTTGCGAGTGTTTTGCTCTATCATTCTTTTAGTTGTAGTAGCCGGTGTGAGTTTGCTCCATCATCCTTTTGGTGGTGGGTCTATTATTTCATCGATTTCAAATTATGCGAGTGTGTGTTGCTCTATCATCCTTTTGGTGATAGTAGCCGGTGTGAGTTTGCTCCGTCATCCTTTTGGTGGTGGGTCTGTCATTTTGTCGATGTCAGATTGTGCGAGTGTGTTTTGCTCTATCATCCTTTTGGTGGTAGTAGCTGGTGTGAGTTTGCTCAGTAATCCCTTTGGTGGTGGGTCTATCCTTTCATCGATGTCAGATTGTGCGAGTGTGTTTTGCTCTATCATCCTTTTGGCAGTAGTAGCTGGTGTGAGTTTGCTCAGTGATCCTTTTGGTGGTGGATCTGTCATTTCATCAATGTCAGATTGTGCGAGTGTGTTTTTCTCTATCATACTTTTGGTGATAGTAGCCGGTGTGAGTTTGCTCCATCATCCTTTTGGTGGTGGGTCTGTGATTTCGTCGACGATAGATTGTGCTAGTTTATTTTGCTCTATCATCCTTTTGGTTTTAGTAGCCGGTGTGAGTTCGCTCCATCATCGGTTTGGTGGTAGTTCTGTCATTTCGTCGATGTCAGATTTTGCGAGTGTTTTGCTCTATCATTCTTTTAGTTGTAGTAGCCGGTGTGAGTTTGCTCCGTCATCCTTTTGGTGGTGGGTCTGTCATTTCATCGATTTCAAATTATGCGAGTGTGTGTTGCTCTATCATCCTTTTGGTGATAGTAGCTGCTGTGAGTTCGCTCCGTCATCCTTTTGGTGGTGGGTCTATCATTTTTTCGATGTCAGATTGTGCGAGTGTGTTTTGCTCTATCATCCTTTTGGTGGTAGTAGCTGGTGTGAGTTTGCTCAGTAATCCTTTTGGTGGTGGGTCTATCATTTCATCCATGTCATATTGTGCGAGTGTGTTTTGCTCTATCATACTTTTGGTGATAGTAGCCGGTGTGAGTTTGCTCTGTCATCCTTTTGATGGTGGGTCTGTGATTTCGTCGATGCTAGATTGTGCGAGTTTTTGTTGCTCTATCATCCTTTTGGTCATAGTAGCCGGTGTGAGTTCGCTCTGTCAGATTTTGCAAGTGTTTTGCTCTATCATTCTTTTAGTTGTAGTAGTCGGTGTGAGTTTGCTCCGTCACCCTTTTGGTGGTGGGTCTGTCATTTCATTGATTTTAAATTAAGCGAGTGTGTTTTGCTCTATCATCCTTTTGGTGATAGTTGTCGGTGTGAGTTCGCTCCGTCGTCCTTTTGGTGGTGGGTCTGTCATTTTGTCGATGTCAGATTGTGCGAGTGTGTTTTGCTCTATAATCCTTTAGGTAGTAGTAGCTGGTGTGAGTTTGCTTTGTGATCCTTTTGGTGGTGGATCTGTCATTTCATCGATGTCAGATTGTGCGAGTGTGTTTTTCTCTATCATACTTTTGGTGATAGTAGCCGGTGTGAGTTTGCTCCATCATCCTTTTGGTGGTGGGTCTGTGATTTCTTCGACGATAGATTGTGCGAGTTTGTTTTGATCTATCATCCTTTTGGTTTCAGTAGCCGGTGTGAGTTCGCTCCGTCATCGATTTGGTGGTGGGTCTGTCATTTCGTCGATGTTAGATTTTGCGAGTGTTTTGCTCTATCATTCTTTTAGTTGTAGTAGCCAGTGTGAGTTTGCTCCGTCATCCTTTTGGTGGTGGGTCTGTTATTTCATCGATTTCAAATTATGCGAGTGTGTGTTGCTCTATCATCCTTTTGGTGCTAGTAGCCGGTGTGAGTTTGCTCCATCATCCTTTTGGTGGTGGGTCTGTCATTTTGTCGATGTCAGATTGTGCGAGTGTGTTTTGCTCTATCAATCTTTTGGTGGTAGTAGCTGGTGTGAGTTTGCTCAGTAATCCCTTTGGTGGTGGGTCTATCCTTTCATCGATGTCAGATTGTGCGAGTGTGTTTTTCTCTATCATCCTTTTGGCAGTAGTAGCTGGTGTGAGTTTGCTCATTGATCCTTTTGGTGGTGGATCTGTCATTTCATCAATGTCAGATTGTGCGAGTGTGTTTTTCTCTATCATACTTTTGGTGATAGTAGCCGGTGTGAGTTTGCTCCATCATCCTTATGGTGGTGGGTCTGTGATTTCGTCGATGATAGATTGTGCGAGTTTGTTTTGCTCTATCATCCTTTTGGTTTTAGTAGCTAGTGTGAGTTCGCTCCGTCATCGGTTTGGTGGTGGTTCTGTCATTTCGTCGATGTCAGATTTTGCGAGTGTTTTGCTCTATCATTCTTTTAGTTGTAGTAGCCGGTGTGAGTTTGCTCCATCATCCTTTTGGTGGTGGGTCTATTATTTCATCGATTTCAAATTATGCGAGTGTGTGTTGCTCTATCATCCTTTTGGTGATAGTAGCCGGTGTGAGTTTGCTCCGTCATCCTTTTGGTGGTGGGTCTGTCATTTTGTCGATGTCAGATTGTGCGAGTGTGTTTTGCTCTATCATCCTTTTGGTGGTAGTAGCTGGTGTGAGTTTGCTCAGTAATCCCTTTGGTGGTGGGTCTATCCTTTCATCGATGTCAGATTGTGCGAGTGTGTTTTGCTCTATCATCCTTTTGGCAGTAGTAGCTGGTGTGAGTTTGCTCAGTGATCCTTTTGGTGGTGGATCTGTCATTTCATCAATGTCAGATTGTGCGAGTGTGTTTTTCTCTATCATACTTTTGGTGATAGTAGCCGGTGTGAGTTTGCTCCATCATCCTTTTGGTGGTGGGTCTGTGATTTCGTCGACGATAGATTGTGCGAGTTTATTTTGCTCTATCATCCTTTTGGTTTTAGTAGCCGGTGTGAGTTCGCTCCGTCATCGGTTTGGTGGTAGTTCTGTCATTTCGTCGATGTCAGATTTTGTGAGTGTTTTGCTCTATCATTCTTTTAGTTGTAGTAGCCGGTGTGAGTTTGCTCCGTCATCCTTTTGGTGGTGGGTCTGTCATTTCATCGATTTCAAATTATGCGAGTGTGTGTTGCTCTATCATCCTTTTGGTGATAGTAGCCGCTGTGAGTTCGCTCCGTCATCCTTTTGGTGGTGGGTCTATCATTTTTTCGATGTCAGATTGTGCGAGTGTGTTTTGCTCTATCATACTTTTGGTGATAGTAGCCGGTGTGAGTTTGCTCTATCATCCTTTTGATGGTGGGTCTGTGATTTTGTCGATGCTAGATTGTGCGAGTTTTTGTTGCTCTATCATCCTTTTGGTCATAGTAGCCGGTGTGAGTTCGCTCTGTCAGATTTTGCAAGTGTTTTGCTCTATCATTCTTTTAGTTGTAGTAGTCGGTGTGAGTTTGCTCCGTCACCCTTTTGGTGGTGGGTCTGTCATTTCATTGATTTTAAATTAAGCGAGTGTGTTTTGCTCTATCATCCTTTTGGTGATAGTTGTCGGTGTGAGTTCGCTCCGTCGTCCTTTTGGTGGTGGGTCTGTCATTTTGTCGATGTCAGATTGTGCGAGTGTGTTTTGCTCTATAATCCTTTAGGTAGTAGTAGCTGGTGTGAGTTTGCTTAGTGATCCTTTTGGTGGTGGATCTGTCATTTCATCGATGTCAGATTGTGCGAGTGTGTTTTTCTCTATCATACTTTTGGTGATAGTAGCCGGTGTGAGTTTGCTCCATCATCCTTTTGGTGGTGGGTCTGTGATTTCGTCGACGCTAGATTGTGCGAGTTTGTTTTGCTCTATCATCCTTTTGGTTTTAGTAGCCGGTGTGAGTTCGCTCCGTCATCGGTTTGGTGGTGGGTCTGTCATTTCGTCGATGTTAGATTTTGCGAGTGTTTTGCTCTATCATTCTTTTAGTTGTAGTAGCCGGTGTGAGTTTGCTCCGTCATCCTTTTGGTGGTGGGTCTGTTATTTCATCGATTTCAAATTATGCGAGTGTGTGTTGCTCTATCATCCTTTTGGTGCTAGTAGCCGGTGTGAGTTTGCTCCATCATCCTTTTGGTGGTGGGTCTGTCATTTTGTCGATGTCAGATTGTGCGAGTGTGTTTTGCTCTATCAATCTTTTGGTGGTAGTAGCTGGTGTGAGTTTGCTCAGTAATCCCTTTGGTGGTGGGTCTATCCTTTCATCGATGTCAGATTGTGCGAGTGTGTTTTTCTCTATCATCCTTTTGGCAGTAGTAGCTGGTGTGAGTTTGCTCATTGATCCTTTTGGTGGTGGATCTGTCATTTCATCAATGTCAGATTGTGCGAGTGTGTTTTTCTCTATCATACTTTTGGTGATAGTAGCCGGTGTGAGTTTGCTCCATCATCCTTATGGTGGTGGGTCTGTGATTTCGTCGATGATAGATTGTGCGAGTTTGTTTTGCTCTATCATCCTTTTGGTTTTAGTAGCTAGTGTGAGTTCGCTCCGTCATCGGTTTGGTGGTGGTTCTGTCATTTCGTCGATGTCAGATTTTGCGAGTGTTTTGCTCTATCATTATTTTAGTTGTAGTAGCCGGTGTGAGTTTGCTCCATCATCCTTTTGGTGGTGGGTCTATTATTTCATTGATTTCAAATTATGCGAGTGTGTGTTGCTCTATCATCCTTTTGGTGATAGTAGCCGGTGTGAGTTTGCTCCGTCATCCTTTTGGTGGTGGGTCTGTCATTTTGTCGATGTCAGATTGTGCGAGTGTGTTTTGCTCTATCATCCTTTTGGTGGTAGTAGCTGGTGTGAGTTTGCTCAGTAATCCCTTTGGTGGTGGGTCTATCCTTTCATCATTGTCAGATTGTGCGAGTGTGTTTTGCTCTATCATCCTTTTGGCAGTAGTAGCTGGTGTGAGTTTGCTCAGTGATCCTTTTGGTGGTGGATCTGTCATTTCATCAATGTCAGATTGTGCGAGTGTGTTTTTCTCTATCATACTTTTGGTGATAGTAGCCGGTGTGAGTTTGCTCCATCATCCTTTTGGTGGTGGGTCTGTGATTTCGTCGACGATAGATTGTGCGAGTTTGTTTTGCTCTATCATCCTGTTGGTTTTAGTAGCCGGTGTGAGTTCGCTCCGTCATCGGTTTGGTGGTAGTTCTGTCATTTCGTCGATGTCAGATTTTGCGAGTGTTTTGCTCTATCATTCTTTTAGTTGTAGTAGCCGGTGTGAGTTTGCTCCGTCATCCTTTTGGTGGTGGGACTGTCATTTCATCGATTTCAAATTATGCGAGTGTGTGTTGCTCTATCATCCTTTTGGTGATAGTAGCCGCTGTGAGTTCGCTCCGTCATCCTTTTGGTGGTGGGTCTATCATTTTTTCGATGTCAGATTGTGCGAGTGTGTTTTGCTCTATCATACTTTTGGTGATAGTAGCCGGTGTGAGTTTGCTCTATCATCCTTTTGATGGTGGGTCTGTGATTTCGTCGATGCTAGATTGTGCGAGTTTTTGTTGCTCTATCATCCTTTTGGTCATAGTAGCCGGTGTGAGTTCGCTCTGTCAGATTTTGCAAGTGTTTTGCTCTATCATTCTTTTAGTTGTAGTAGTCGGTGTGAGTTTGCTCCGTCACCCTTTTGGTGGTGGGTCTGTCATTTCATTGATTTTAAATTAAGCGAGTGTGTTTTGCTCTATCATCCTTTTGGTGATAGTTGTCGGTGTGAGTTCGCTCCGTCGTCCTTTTGGTGGTGGGTCTGTCATTTTGTCGATGTCAGATTGTGCGAGTGTGTTTTGCTCTATAATCCTTTAGGTAGTAGTAGCTGGTGTGAGTTTGCTTAGTGATCCTTTTGGTGGTGGATCTGTCATTTCATCGATGTCAGATTGTGCGAGTGTGTTTTTCTCTATCATACTTTTGGTGATAGTAGCCGGTGTGAGTTTGCTCCATCATCCTTTTGGTGGTGGGTCTGTGATTTCGTCGACGCTAGATTGTGCGAGTTTGTTTTGCTCTATCATCCTTTTGGTTTTAGTAGCCGGTGTGAGTTCGCTCCGTCATCGGTTTGGTGGTGGGTCTGTCATTTCGTCGATGTTAGATTTTGCGAGTGTTTTGCTCTATCATTCTTTTAGTTGTAGTAGCCGGTGTGAGTTTGCTCCGTCATCCTTTTGGTGGTGGGTCTGTTATTTCATCGATTTCAAATTATGCGAGTGTGTGTTGCTCTATCATCCTTTTGGTGCTAGTAGCCGGTGTGAGTTTGCTCCATCATCCTTTTGGTGGTGGGTCTGTCATTTTGTCGATGTCAGATTGTGCGAGTGTGTTTTGCTCTATCAATCTTTTGGTGGTAGTAGCTGGTGTGAGTTTGCTCAGTAATCCCTTTGGTGGTGGGTCTATCCTTTCATCGATGTCAGATTGTGCGAGTGTGTTTTTCTCTATCATCCTTTTGGAAGTAGTAGCTGGTGTGAGTTTGCTCATTGATCCTTTTGGTGGTGGATCTGTCATTTCATCAATGTCAGATTGTGCAAGTGTGTTTTTCTCTATCATACTTTTGGTGATAGTAGCCGGTGTGAGTTTGCTCCATCATCCTTATGGTGGTGGGTCTGTGATTTCGTCGATGATAGATTGTGCGAGTTTGTTTTGCTCTATCATCCTTTTGGTTTTAGTAGCTAGTGTGAGTTCGCTCCGTCATCGGTTTGGTGGTGGTTCTGTCATTTCGTCGATGTCAGATTTTGCGAGTGTTTTGCTCTATCATTCTTTTAGTTGTAGTAGCCGGTGTGAGTTTGCTCCATCATCCTTTTGGTGGTGGGTCTATTATTTCATCGATTTCAAATTATGCGAGTGTGTGTTGCTCTATCATCCTTTTGGTGATAGTAGCCGGTGTTAGTTTGCTCCGTCATCCTTTTGGTGGTGGGTCTGTCATTTTGTCGATGTCAGATTGTGCGAGTGTGTTTTGCTCTATCATCCTTTTGGTGGTAGTAGCTGGTGTGAGTTTGCTCAGTAATCCCTTTGGTGGTGGGTCTATCCTTTCATCATTGTCAGATTGTGCGAGTGTGTTTTGCTCTATCATCCTTTTGGCAGTAGTAGCTGGTGTGAGTTTGCTCAGTGATCCTTTTGGTGGTGGATCTGTCATTTCATCAATGTCAGATTGTGCGAGTGTGTTTTTCTCTATCATACTTTTGGTGATAGTAGCCGGTGTGAGTTTGCTCCATCATCCTTTTGGTGGTGGGTCTGTGATTTCGTCGACGATAGATTGTGCGAGTTTGTTTTGCTCTATCATCCTTTTGGTTTTAGTAGCCGGTGTGAGTTCGCTCCGTCATCGGTTTGGTGGTAGTTCTGTCATTTCGTCGATGTCAGATTTTGCGAGTGTTTTGCTCTATCATTCTTTTAGTTGTAGTAGCCGGTGTGAGTTTGCTCCGTCATCCTTTTGGTGGTGGGTCTGTCATTTCATCGATTTCAAATTATGCGAGTGTGTGTTGCTCTATCATCCTTTTGGTGATAGTAGCCGCTGTGAGTTCGCTCCGTCATCCTTTTGGTGGTGGGTCTATCATTTTTTTGATGTCAGATTGTGCGAGTGTGTTTTGCTCTATCATCCTTTTGGTGGTAGTAGCTGGTGTGAGTTTGCTCAGTAATCCTTTTGATGGTGGGTCTATCATTTCATCCATGTCAGATTGTGCGAGTGTGTTTTGCTCTATCATACTTTTGGTGATAGTAGCCGGTGTGAGTTTGCTCTGTCATCCTTTTGATGGTGGGTCTGTGATTTCGTCGATGCTAGATTGTGCGAGTTTTTGTTGCTCTATCATCCTTTTGGTCATAGTAGCCGGTGTGAGTTCGCACTGTCAGATTTTGCAAGTGTTTTGCTCTATCATTCTTTTAGTTGTAGTAGCCGGTGTGAGTTTGCTCCGTCACCCTTTTGGTGGTGGGTCTGTCATTTCATTGATTTTAAATTAAGCGAGTGTGTTTTGCTCTATCATCCTTTTGGTGATAGTAGTCGGTGTGAGTTCGCTCCGTCGTCCTTTTGGTGGTGGGTCTGTCATTTTGTCGATGTCAGATTGTGCGGGTGTGTTTTGCTCTATAATCCTTTAGGTAGTAGTAGCTAGTGTGAGTTTGCTCAGTGATCCTTTTGGTGGTGGATCTATCATTTCATCGATGTCAGATTGTGCGAGTGTGTTTTTCTCTATCATACTTTTGGTGATAGTAGCCGGTGTGAGTTTGCTCCATCATCCTTTTGGTGGTGGGTCTGTGATTTCGCCGACGCTAGATTGTGCGAGTTTGTTTTGCTCTATCATCCTTTTGGTTTTAGTAGCCGGTGTGAGTTCGCTCCGTCATCGGTTTGGTGGTGGGTCTGTCATTTCGTCGATGTTTGATTTTGCGAGTGTTTTGCTCTATCATTCTTTTAGTTGTAGTAGCCGGTGTGAGTTCGCTCCGTCATTCTTTTGGTGGTGGGTCTGTTATTTCATCGATTTCAAATTATGCGAGTGTGTGTTGCTCTATCATCCTTTTGGTGCTAGTAGCCGGTGTGAGTTTGCTCCGTCATCCTTTTGGTGGTGGGTCTGTCATTTTGTCGATGTCAGATTGTGCGAGTGTGTTTTGCTCTATCAATCTTTTGGTGGTAGTAGCTGGTGTGAGTTTGCTCAGTAATCCCTTTGGTGGTGGGTCTATCCTTTCATCGATGTCAGATTGTGCGAGTGTGTTTTTCTCTATCATCCTTTTGGAAGTAGTAGCTGGTGTGAGTTTGCTCATTGATCCTTTTGGTGGTGGATCTGTCATTTCATCAATGTCAGATTGTGCGAGTGTGTTTTTCTCTATCATACTTTTGGTGATAGTAGCCGGTGTGAGTTTGCTCCATCATCCTTTTGGTGGTGGGTCTGTGATTTCGTCGACGCTAGATTGTGAGAGTTTGTTTTGCTCTATCATCCTTTTGGTTTTAGTAGCCGGTGTGAGTTCGCTCCGTCATCGGTTTGGTGGTGGGTCTGTCATTTCGTCGATGTTAGATTTTGCGAGTGTTTTGCTCTATCATTCTTTTAGTTGTAGTAGCCGGTGTGAGTTTGCTCCGTCATCCTTTTGGTGGTGGGTCTGTTATTTCATCGATTTCAAATTATGCGAGTGTGTGTTGCTCTATCATCCTTTTGGTGCTAGTAGCCGGTGTGAGTTTGCTCCATCATCCTTTTGGCAGTAGTAGCTGGTGTGAGTTTGCTCAGTGATCCTTTTGGTGGTGGATCTGTCATTTCATCAATGTCAGATTGTGCGAGTGTGTTTTGCTCTATAATCCTTTAGGTAGTAGTAGCTGGTGTGAGTTTGCTTAGTGATCCTTTTGGTGGTGGATCTGTCATTTCATCGATGTCAGATTGTGCGAGTGTGTTTTTCTCTATCATACTTTTGGTGATAGTAGCCGGTGTGAGTTTGCTCCATCATCCTTTTGGTGGTGGGTCTGTGATTTCGTCGACGCTAGATTGTGCGAGTTTGTTTTGCTCTATCATCCTTTTGGTTTTAGTAGCCGGTGTGAGTTCGCTCCGTCATCGGTTTGGTGGTGGGTCTGTCATTTCGTCGATGTTAGATTTTGCGAGTGTTTTGCTCTATCATTCTTTTAGTTGTAGTAGCCGGTGTGAGTTTGCTCCGTCATCCTTTTGGTGGTGGGTCTGTTATTTCATCGATTTCAAATTATGCGAGTGTGTGTTGCTCTATCATCCTTTTGGTGCTAGTAGCCGGTGTGAGTTTGCTCCATCATCCTTTTGGTGGTGGGTCTGTCATTTTGTCGATGTCAGATCGTGCGAGTGTGTTTTGCTCTATAATCCTTTAGGTAGTAGTAGCTGGTGTGAGTTTGCTTAGTGATCCTTTTGGTGGTGGATCTGTCATTTCATCGATGTCAGATTGTGCGAGTGTGTTTTTCTCTATCATACTTTTGGTGATAGTAGCCGGTGTGAGTTTGCTCCATCATCCTTTTGGTGGTGGGTCTGTGATTTCGTCGACGCTAGATTGTGCGAGTTTGTTTTCCTCTATCATCCTTTTGGTTTTAGTAGCCGGTGTGAGTTCGCTCCGTCATCGGTTTGGTGGTGGGTCTGTCATTTCGTCGATGTTAGATTTTGCGAGTGTTTTGCTCTATCATTCTTTTAGTTGTAGTAGCCGGTGTGAGTTTGCTCCGTCATCCTTTTGGTGGTGGGTCTGTTATTTCATCGATTTCAAATTATGCGAGTGTGTGTTGCTCTATCATCCTTTTGGTGCTAGTAGCCGGTGTGAGTTTGCTCCATCATCCTTTTGGTGGTGGGTCTGTCATTTTGTCGATGTCAGATTGTGCGAGTGTGTTTTGCTCTATCAATCGTTTGGTGGTAGTAGCTGGTGTGAGTTTGCTCAGTAATCCCTTTGGTGGTGGGTCTATCCTTTCATCGATGTCAGATTGTGCGAGTGTGTTTTGCTCTATCATACTTTTGGGTATAGTAGCCGGTGTGAGTTTGCTCTGTCATCCTTTTGATGGTGGGTCTGTGATTTCGTCGATGCTAGATTGTGCGAGTTTTTGTTGCTCTATCATCCTTTTGGTCATAGTAGCCGGTGTGAGTTCGCACTGTCAGATTTTGCAAGTGTTTTGCTCTATCATTCTTTTAGTTGTAGTAGCCGGTGTGAGTTTGCTCCGTCACCCTTTTGGTGGTGGGTCTGTCATTTCATTGATTTTAAATTAAGCGAGTGTGTTTTGCTCTATCATCCTTTTGGTGATAGTAGTCGGTGTGAGTTCGCTCCGTCGTCCTTTTGGTGGTGGGTCTGTCATTTTGTCGATGTCAGATTGTGCGGGTGTGTTTTGCTCTATAATCCTTTAGGTAGTAGTAGCTAGTGTGAGTTTGCTCAGTGATCCTTTTGGTGGTGGATCTATCATTTCATCGATGTCAGATTGTGCGAGTGTGTTTTTCTCTATCATACTTTTGGTGATAGTAGCCGGTGTGAGTTTGCTCCATCATCCTTTTGGTGGTGGGTCTGTGATTTCGCCGACGCTAGATTGTGCGAGTTTGTTTTGCTCTATCATCCTTTTGGTTTTAGTAGCCGGTGTGAGTTCGCTCCGTCATCGGTTTGGTGGTGGGTCTGTCATTTCGTCGATGTTTGATTTTGCGAGTGTTTTGCTCTATCATTCTTTTAGTTGTAGTAGCCGGTGTGAGTTCGCTCCGTCATTCTTTTGGTGGTGGGTCTGTTATTTCATCGATTTCAAATTATGCGAGTGTGTGTTGCTCTATCATCCTTTTGGTGCTAGTAGCCGGTGTGAGTTTGCTCCGTCATCCTTTTGGTGGTGGGTCTGTCATTTTGTCGATGTCAGATTGTGCGAGTGTGTTTTGCTCTATCAATCTTTTGGTGGTAGTAGCTGGTGTGAGTTTGCTCAGTAATCCCTTTGGTGGTGGGTCTATCCTTTCATCGATGTCAGATTGTGCGAGTGTGTTTTTCTCTATCATCCTTTTGGAAGTAGTAGCTGGTGTGAGTTTGCTCATTGATCCTTTTGGTGGTGGATCTGTCATTTCATCAATGTCAGATTGTGCGAGTGTGTTTTTCTCTATCATACTTTTGGTGATAGTAGCCGGTGTGAGTTTGCTCCATCATCCTTTTGGTGGTGGGTCTGTGATTTCGTCGACGCTAGATTGTGAGAGTTTGTTTTGCTCTATCATCCTTTTGGTTTTAGTAGCCGGTGTGAGTTCGCTCCGTCATCGGTTTGGTGGTGGGTCTGTCATTTCGTCGATGTTAGATTTTGCGAGTGTTTTGCTCTATCATTCTTTTAGTTGTAGTAGCCGGTGTGAGTTTGCTCCGTCATCCTTTTGGTGGTGGGTCTGTTATTTCATCGATTTCAAATTATGCGAGTGTGTGTTGCTCTATCATCCTTTTGGTGCTAGTAGCCGGTGTGAGTTTGCTCCATCATCCTTTTGGCAGTAGTAGCTGGTGTGAGTTTGCTCAGTGATCCTTTTGGTGGTGGATCTGTCATTTCATCAATGTCAGATTGTGCGAGTGTGTTTTGCTCTATAATCCTTTAGGTAGTAGTAGCTGGTGTGAGTTTGCTTAGTGATCCTTTTGGTGGTGGATCTGTCATTTCATCGATGTCAGATTGTGCGAGTGTGTTTTTCTCTATCATACTTTTGGTGATAGTAGCCGGTGTGAGTTTGCTCCATCATCCTTTTGGTGGTGGGTCTGTGATTTCGTCGACGCTAGATTGTGCGAGTTTGTTTTGCTCTATCATCCTTTTGGTTTTAGTAGCCGGTGTGAGTTCGCTCCGTCATCGGTTTGGTGGTGGGTCTGTCATTTCGTCGATGTTAGATTTTGCGAGTGTTTTGCTCTATCATTCTTTTAGTTGTAGTAGCCGGTGTGAGTTTGCTCCGTCATCCTTTTGGTGGTGGGTCTGTTATTTCATCGATTTCAAATTATGCGAGTGTGTGTTGCTCTATCATCCTTTTGGTGCTAGTAGCCGGTGTGAGTTTGCTCCATCATCCTTTTGGTGGTGGGTCTGTCATTTTGTCGATGTCAGATTGTGCGAGTGTGTTTTGCTCTATAATCCTTTAGGTAGTAGTAGCTGGTGTGAGTTTGCTTAGTGATCCTTTTGGTGGTGGATCTGTCATTTCATCGATGTCAGATTGTGCGAGTGTGTTTTTCTCTATCATACTTTTGGTGATAGTAGCCGGTGTGAGTTTGCTCCATCATCCTTTTGGTGGTGGGTCTGTGATTTCGTCGACGCTAGATTGTGCGAGTTTGTTTTCCTCTATCATCCTTTTGGTTTTAGTAGCCGGTGTGAGTTCGCTCCGTCATCGGTTTGGTGGTGGGTCTGTCATTTCGTCGATGTTAGATTTTGCGAGTGTTTTGCTCTATCATTCTTTTAGTTGTAGTAGCCGGTGTGAGTTTGCTCCGTCATCCTTTTGGTGGTGGGTCTGTTATTTCATCGATTTCAAATTATGCGAGTGTGTGTTGCTCTATCATCCTTTTGGTGCTAGTAGCCGGTGTGAGTTTGCTCCATCATCCTTTTGGTGGTGGGTCTGTCATTTTGTCGATGTCAGATTGTGCGAGTGTGTTTTGCTCTATCAATCTTTTGGTGGTAGTAGCTGGTGTGAGTTTGCTCAGTAATCCCTTTGGTGGTGGGTCTATCCTTTCATCGATGTTAGATTGTGCGAGTGTGTTTTTCTCTATCATCCTTTTGGCAGTAGTAGCTGGTGTGAGTTTGCTCATTGATCCTTTTGGTGGTGGATCTGTCATTTCATCAATGTCAGATTGTGCGAGTGTGTTTTTCTCTATCATACTTTTGGTGATAGTAGCCGGTGTGAGTTTGCTCCATCATCTTTATGGTGGTAGGTCTGTGATTTTGTCGATGATAGATTGTGCGAGTTTGTTTTGCTCTATCATCCTTTTGGTTTTAGTAGCTAGTGTGAGTTCGCTCCGTCATCGGTTTGGTGGTGGTTCTGTCATTTCGTCGATGTCAGATTTTGCGAGTGTTTTGCTCTATCATTCTTTTAGTTGTAGTAGCCGGTGTGAGTTTGCTCCATCATCCTTTTGGTGGTGGGTCTATTATTTCATCGATTTCAAATTATGCGAGTGTGTGTTGCTCTATCATCCTTTTGGTGATAGTAGCCGGTGTGAGTTTGCTCCGTCATCCTTTTGGTGGTGGGTCTGTCATTTTGTCGATGTCAGATTGTGCGAGTGTGTTTTGCTCTATCATCCTTTTGGTGGTAGTAGCTGGTGTGAGTTTGCTCAGTAATCCCTTTGGTGGTGGATCTATCCTTTCATCGATGTCAGATTGTGCGAGTGTGTTTTGCTCTATCATCCTTTTGGCAGTAGTAGCTGGTGTGAGTTTGCTCAATGATCCTTTTGGTGGTGGATCTGTCATTTCATCAATGTCAGATTGTGCGAGTGTGTTTTTCTCTATCATACTTTTGGTGATAGTAGCCGGTGTGAGTTTGCTCCATCATCCTTTTGGTGGTGGGTCTGTGATTTCGTCGACGATAGATTGTGCGAGTTTGTTTTGCTCTATCATCCTTTTGGTTTTAGTAGCCGGTGTGAGTTCGCTCCGTCATCGGTTTGGTGGTAGTTCTGTCATTTCGTCGATGTCAGATTTTACGAGTGTTTTGCTCTATCATTCTTTTAGTTGTAGTAGCCGGTGTGAGTTTGCTCCGTCATCCTTTTGGTGGTGGGTCTGTCATTTCATCGATTTCAAATTATGCGAGTGTGTGTTGCTCTATCATCCTTTTGGTGATAGTAGCCGCTGTGAGTTCGCTCCGTCATCCTTTTGGTGGTGGGTCTATCATTTTTTCGATGTCAGATTGTGCGAGTGTGTTTTGCTCTATCATCCTTTTGGTGGTAGTAGCTGGTGTGAGTTTGCTCAGTAATCCTTTTGGTGGTGGGTCTATCATTTCATCCATGTCAGATTGTGCGAGTGTGTTTTGCTCTATCATACTTTTGGTGATAGTAGCCGGTGTGAGTTTGCTCTGTCATCCTTTTGATGGTGGGTCTGTGATTTCGTCGATGCTAGATTGTGCGAGTTTTTGTTGCTCTATCATCCTTTTGGTCATAGTAGCCGGTGTGAGTTCGCACTGTCAGATTTTGCAAGTGTTTTGCTATATCATTCTTTTAGTTGTAGTAGCCGGTGTGAGTTTGCTCCGTCACCCTTTTGGTGGTGGGTCTGTCATTTCATTGATTTTAAATTAAGCGAGTGTGTTTTGCTCTATCATCCTTTTGGTGATAGTAGTCGGTGTGAGTTCGCTCCGTCGTCCTTTTGGTGGTGGGTCTGTCATTTTGTCGATGTCAGATTGTGCGGGTGTGTTTTGCTCTATAATCCTTTAGGTAGTAGTAGCTGGTGTGAGTTTGCTCAGTGATCCTTTTGGTGGTGGATCTATCATTTCATCGATGTCAGATTGTGCGAGTGTGTTTTTCTCTATCATACTTTTGGTGATAGTAGCCGGTGTGAGTTTGCTCCATCATCCTTTTGGTGGTGGGTCTGTGATTTCGCCGACGCTAGATTGTGCGAGTTTGTTTTGCTCTATCATCCTTTTGGTTTTAGTAGCCGGTGTGAGTTCGCTCCGTCATCGGTTTGGTGGTGGGTCTGTCATTTCGTCGATGTTTGATTTTGCGAGTGTTTTGCTCTATCATTCTTTTAGTTGTAGTAGCCGGTGTGAGTTCGCTCCGTCATTCTTTTGGTGGTGGGTCTGTTATTTCATCGATTTCAAATTATGCGAGTGTGTGTTGCTCTATCATCCTTTTGGTGCTAGTAGCCGGTGTGAGTTTGCTCCGTCATCCTTTTGGTGGTGGGTCTGTCATTTTGTCGATGTCAGATTGTGCGAGTGTGTTTTGCTCTATCAATCTTTTGGTGGTAGTAGCTGGTGTGAGTTTGCTCAGTAATCCCTTTGGTGGTGGGTCTATCCTTTCATCGATGTCAGATTGTGCGAGTGTGTTTTTCTCTATCATCCTTTTGGAAGTAGTAGCTGGTGTGAGTTTGCTCATTGATCCTTTTGGTGGTGGATCTGTCATTTCATCAATGTCAGATTGTGCGAGTGTGTTTTTCTCTATCATACTTTTGGTGATAGTAGCCGGTGTGAGTTTGCTCCATCATCCTTTTGGTGGTGGGTCTGTGATTTCGTCGACGCTAGATTGTGAGAGTTTGTTTTGCTCTATCATCCTTTTGGTTTTAGTAGCCGGTGTGAGTTCGCTCCGTCATCGGTTTGGTGGTGGGTCTGTCATTTCGTCGATGTTAGATTTTGCGAGTGTTTTGCTCTATCATTCTTTTAGTTGTAGTAGCCGGTGTGAGTTTGCTCCGTCATCCTTTTGGTGGTGGGTCTGTTATTTCATCGATTTCAAATTATGCGAGTGTGTGTTGCTCTATCATCCTTTTGGTGCTAGTAGCCGGTGTGAGTTTGCTCCGTCATCCTTTTGGCAGTAGTAGCTGGTGTGAGTTTGCTCAGTGATCCTTTTGGTGGTGGATCTGTCATTTCATCAATGTCAGATTGTGCGAGTGTGTTTTGCTCTATAATCCTTTAGGTAGTAGTAGCTGGTGTGAGTTTGCTTAGTGATCCTTTTGGTGGTGGATCTGTCATTTCATCGATGTCAGATTGTGCGAGTGTGTTTTTCTCTATCATACTTTTGGTGATAGTAGCCGGTGTGAGTTTGCTCCATCATCCTTTTGGTGGTGGGTCTGTGATTTCGTCGACGCTAGATTGTGCGAGTTTGTTTTGCTCTATCATCCTTTTGGTTTTAGTAGCCGGTGTGAGTTCGCTCCGTCATCGGTTTGGTGGTGGGTCTGTCATTTCGTCGATGTTAGATTTTGCGAGTGTTTTGCTCTATCATTCTTTTAGTTGTAGTAGCCGGTGTGAGTTTGCTCCGTCATCCTTTTGGTGGTGGGTCTGTTATTTCATCGATTTCAAATTATGCGAGTGTGTGTTGCTCTATCATCCTTTTGGTGCTAGTAGCCGGTGTGAGTTTGCTCCATCATCCTTTTGGTGGTGGGTCTGTCATTTTGTCGATGTCAGATTGTGCGAGTGTGTTTTGCTCTATAATCCTTTAGGTAGTAGTAGCTGGTGTGAGTTTGCTTAGTGATCCTTTTGGTGGTGGATCTGTCATTTCATCGATGTCAGATTGTGCGAGTGTGTTTTTCTCTATCATACTTTTGGTGATAGTAGCCGGTGTGAGTTTGCTCCATCATCCTTTTGGTGGTGGGTCTGTGATTTCGTCGACGCTAGATTGTGCGAGTTTGTTTTCCTCTATCATCCTTTTGGTTTTAGTAGCCGGTGTGAGTTCGCTCCGTCATCGGTTTGGTGGTGGGTCTGTCATTTCGTCGATGTTAGATTTTGCGAGTGTTTTGCTCTATCATTCTTTTAGTTGTAGTAGCCGGTGTGAGTTTGCTCCGTCATCCTTTTGGTGGTGGGTCTGTTATTTCATCGATTTCAAATTATGCGAGTGTGTGTTGCTCTATCATCCTTTTGGTGCTAGTAGCCGGTGTGAGTTTGCTCCGTCATCCTTTTGGTGGTGGGTCTGTCATTTTGTCGATGTCAGATTGTGCGAGTGTGTTTTGCTCTATCAATCTTTTGGTGGTAGTAGCTGGTGTGAGTTTGCTCAGTAATCCCTTTGGTGGTGGGTCTATCCTTTCATCGATGTCAGATTGTGCGAGTGTGTTTTTCTCTATCATCCTTTTGGAAGTAGTAGCTGGTGTGAGTTTGCTCATTGATCCTTTTGGTGGTGGATCTGTCATTTCATCAATGTCAGATTGTGCGAGTGTGTTTTTCTCTATCATACTTTTGGTGATAGTAGCCGGTGTGAGTTTGCTCCATCATCCTTTTGGTGGTGGGTCTGTGATTTCGTCGACGCTAGATTGTGAGAGTTTGTTTTGCTCTATCATCCTTTTGGTTTTAGTAGCCGGTGTGAGTTCGCTCCGTCATCGGTTTGGTGGTGGGTCTGTCATTTCGTCGATGTTAGATTTTGCGAGTGTTTTGCTCTATCATTCTTTTAGTTGTAGTAGCCGGTGTGAGTTTGCTCCGTCATCCTTTTGGTGGTGGGTCTGTTATTTCATCGATTTCAAATTATGCGAGTGTGTGTTGCTCTATCATCCTTTTGGTGCTAGTAGCCGGTGTGAGTTTGCTCCATCATCCTTTTGGCAGTAGTAGCTGGTGTGAGTTTGCTCAGTGATCCTTTTGGTGGTGGATCTGTCATTTCATCAATGTCAGATTGTGCGAGTGTGTTTTGCTCTATAATCCTTTAGGTAGTAGTAGCTGGTGTGAGTTTGCTTAGTGATCCTTTTGGTGGTGGATCTGTCATTTCATCGATGTCAGATTGTGCGAGTGTGTTTTTCTCTATCATACTTTTGGTGATAGTAGCCGGTGTGAGTTTGCTCCATCATCCTTTTGGTGGTGGGTCTGTGATTTCGTCGACGCTAGATTGTGCGAGTTTGTTTTGCTCTATCATCCTTTTGGTTTTAGTAGCCGGTGTGAGTTCGCTCCGTCATCGGTTTGGTGGTGGGTCTGTCATTTCGTCGATGTTAGATTTTGCGAGTGTTTTGCTCTATCATTCTTTTAGTTGTAGTAGCCGGTGTGAGTTTGCTCCGTCATCCTTTTGGTGGTGGGTCTGTTATTTCATCGATTTCAAATTATGCGAGTGTGTGTTGCTCTATCATCCTTTTGGTGCTAGTAGCCGGTGTGAGTTTGCTCCATCATCCTTTTGGTGGTGGGTCTGTCATTTTGTCGATGTCAGATTGTGCGAGTGTGTTTTGCTCTATAATCCTTTAGGTAGTAGTAGCTGGTGTGAGTTTGCTTAGTGATCCTTTTGGTGGTGGATCTGTCATTTCATCGATGTCAGATTGTGCGAGTGTGTTTTTCTCTATCATACTTTTGGTGATAGTAGCCGGTGTGAGTTTGCTCCATCATCCTTTTGGTGGTGGGTCTGTGATTTCGTCGACGCTAGATTGTGCGAGTTTGTTTTCCTCTATCATCCTTTTGGTTTTAGTAGCCGGTGTGAGTTCGCTCCGTCATCGGTTTGGTGGTGGGTCTGTCATTTCGTCGATGTTAGATTTTGCGAGTGTTTTGCTCTATCATTCTTTTAGTTGTAGTAGCCGGTGTGAGTTTGCTCCGTCATCCTTTTGGTGGTGGGTCTGTTATTTCATCGATTTCAAATTATGCGAGTGTGTGTTGCTCTATCATCCTTTTGGTGCTAGTAGCCGGTGTGAGTTTGCTCCATCATCCTTTTGGTGGTGGGTCTGTCATTTTGTCGATGTCAGATTGTGCGAGTGTGTTTTGCTCTATCAATCTTTTGGTGGTAGTAGCTGGTGTGAGTTTGCTCAGTAATCCCTTTGGTGGTGGGTCTATCCTTTCATCGATGTTAGATTGTGCGAGTGTGTTTTTCTCTATCATCCTTTTGGCAGTAGTAGCTGGTGTGAGTTTGCTCATTGATCCTTTTGGTGGTGGATCTGTCATTTCATCAATGTCAGATTGTGCGAGTGTGTTTTTCTCTATCATACTTTTGGTGATAGTAGCCGGTGTGAGTTTGCTCCATCATCCTTATGGTGGTAGGTCTGTGATTTCGTCGATGATAGATTGTGCGAGTTTGTTTTGCTCTATCATCCTTTTGGTTTTAGTAGCTAGTGTGAGTTCGCTCCGTCATCGGTTTGGTGGTGGTTCTGTCATTTCGTCGATGTCAGATTTTGCGAGTGTTTTGCTCTATCATTCTTTTAGTTGTAGTAGCCGGTGTGAGTTTGCTCCATCATCCTTTTGGTGGTGGGTCTATTATTTCATCGATTTCAAATTATGCGAGTGTGTGTTGCTCTATCATCCTTTTGGTGATAGTAGCCGGTGTGAGTTTGCTCCGTCATCCTTTTGGTGGTGGGTCTGTCATTTTGTCGATGTCAGATTGTGCGAGTGTGTTTTGCTCTATCATCCTTTTGGTGGTAGTAGCTGGTGTGAGTTTGCTCAGTAATCCCTTTGGTGGTGGGTCTATCCTTTCATCGATGTCAGATTGTGCGAGTGTGTTTTGCTCTATCATCCTTTTGGCAGTAGTAGCTGGTGTGAGTTTGCTCAATGATCCTTTTGGTGGTGGATCTGTCATTTCATCAATGTCAGATTGTGCGAGTGTGTTTTTCTCTATCATACTTTTGGTGATAGTAGCCGGTGTGAGTTTGCTCCATCATCCTTTTGGTGGTGGGTCTGTGATTTCGTCGACGATAGATTGTGCGAGTTTGTTTTGCTCTATCATCCTTTTGGTTTTAGTAGCCGGTGTGAGTTCGCTCCGTCATCGGTTTGGTGGTAGTTCTGTCATTTCGTCGATGTCAGATTTTACGAGTGTTTTGCTCTATCATTCTTTTAGTTGTAGTAGCCGGTGTGAGTTTGCTCCGTCATCCTTTCGGTGGTGGGTCTGTCATTTCATCGATTTCAAATTATGCGAGTGTGTGTTGCTCTATCATCCTTTTGGTGATAGTAGCCGCTGTGAGTTCGCTCCGTCATCCTTTTGGTGGTGGGTCTATCATTTTTTCGATGTCAGATTGTGCGAGTGTGTTTTGCTTTATCATCCTTTTGGTGGTAGTAGCTGGTGTGAGTTTGCTCAGTAATCCTTTTGGTGGTGGGTCTATCATTTCATCCATGTCAGATTGTGCGAGTGTGTTTTGCTCTATCATACTTTTGGTGATAGTAGCCGGTGTGAGTTTGCTCTGTCATCCTTTTGATGGTGGGTCTGTGATTTCGTCGATGCTAGATTGTGCGAGTTTTTGTTGCTCTATCATCCTTTTGGTCATAGTAGCCGGTGTGAGTTCGCACTGTCAGATTTTGCAAGTGTTTTGCTCTATCATTCTTTTAGTTGTAGTAGCCGGTGTGAGTTTGCTCTGTCACCCTTTTGGTGGTGGGTCTGTCATTTCATTGATTTTAAATTAAGCGAGTGTGTTTTGCTCTATCATCCTTTTGGTGATAGTAGTCGGTGTGAGTTCGCTCCGTCGTCCTTTTGGTGGAGGGTCTGTCATTTTGTCGATGTCAGATTGTGCGAGTGTGTTTTGCTCTATAATCCTTTAGGTAGTAGTAGCTGGTGTGAGTTTGCTCAGTGATCCTTTTGGTGGTGGATCTATCATTTCATCGATGTCAGATTGTGCGAGTGTGTTTTTCTCTATCATACTTTTGGTGATAGTAGCCGGTGTGAGTTTGCTCCATCATCCTTTTGGTGGTGGGTCTGTGATTTCGTCGATCATAGATTGTGCGAGTTTGTTTTGCTCTATCATCCTTTTGGTTTTAGTAGCCGGTGTGAGTTCGCTCCGTCATCGGTTTGGTGGTAGTTCTGTCATTTCGTCGATGTCAGATTTTACGAGTGTTTTGCTCTATCATTCTTTTAGTTGTAGTAGCCAGTGTGAGTTTGCTCCGTCATCCTTTTGGTGGTGGGTCTGTCATTTCATCGATTTCAAATTATGCGAGTGTGTGTTGCTCTATCATCCTTTTGGTGATAGTAGCCGCTGTGAGTTCGCTCCGTCATCCTTTTGGTGGTGGGTCTATCATTTTTTCGATGTCAGATTATGCGAGTGTGTTTTGCTTTATCATCCTTTTGGTGGTAGTAGCTGGTGTGAGTTTGCTCAGTAATCCTTTTGGTGGTGGGTCTATCATTTCATCCATGTCAGATTGTGCGAGTGTGTTTTGCTCTATCATACTTTTGGTGATAGTAGCCGGTGTGAGTTTGCTCTGTCATCCTTTTGATGGTGGGTCTGTGATTTCGTCGATGCTAGATTGTGCGAGTTTTTGTTGCTCTATCATCCTTTTGGTCATAGTAGCCGGTGTGAGTTCGCACTGTCAGATTTTGCAAGTGTTTTGCTCTATCATTCTTTTAGTTGTAGTAGCCGGTGTGAGTTTGCTCTGTCACCCTTTTGGTGGTGGGTCTGTCATTTCATTGATTTTAAATTAAGCGAGTGTGTTTTGCTCTATCATCCTTTTGGTGATAGTAGTCGGTGTGAGTTCGCTCCGTCGTCCTTTTGGTGGAGGGTCTGTCATTTTGTCGATGTCAGATTGTGCGAGTGTGTTTTGCTCTATAATCCTTTAGGTAGTAGTAGCTGGTGTGAGTTTGCTCAGTGATCCTTTTGGTGGTGGATCTATCATTTCATCGATGTCAGATTGTGCGAGTGTGTTTTTCTCTATCATACTTTTGGTGATAGTAGCCGGTGTGAGTTTGCTCCATCATCCTTTTGGTGGTGGGTCTGTGATTTCGTCGATCATAGATTGTGCGAGTTTGTTTTGCTCTATCATCCTTTTGGTTTTAGTAGCCGGTGTGAGTTCGCTCCGTCATCGGTTTGGTGGTAGTTCTGTCATTTCGTCGATGTCAGATTTTGCGAGTGTTTTGCTCTATCATTCTTTTAGTTGTAGTAGCCGGTGTGAGTTTGCTCCGTCATCCTTTTGGTGGTGGGTCTGTCATTTCATCGATTTCAAATTATGCGAGTGTGTGTTGCTCTATCATCCTTTTGGTGATAGTAGCCGCTGTGAGTTCGCTCCGTCATCCTTTTGGTGGTGGGTCTATCATTTTTTCGATGTCAGATTGTGCGAGTGTGTTTTGCTTTATCATCCTTTTGGTGGTAGTAGCTGGTGTGAGTTTGCTCAGTAATCCTTTTGGTGGTGGGTCTATCATTTCATCCATGTCAGATTGTGCGAGTGTGTTTTGCTCTATCATACTTTTGGTGATAGTAGCCGGTGTGAGTTTGCTCTGTCATCCTTTTGATGGTGGGTCTGTGATTTCGTCGATGCTAGATTGTGCGAGTTTTTGTTGCTCTATCATCCTTTTGGTCATAGTAGCCGGTGTGAGTTCGCACTGTCAGATTTTGCAAGTGTTTTGCTCTATCATTCTTTTAGTTGTAGTAGCCGGTGTGAGTTTGCTCTGTCACCCTTTTGGTGGTGGGTCTGTCATTTCATTGATTTTAAATTAAGCGAGTGTGTTTTGCTCTATCATCCTTTTGGTGATAGTAGTCGGTGTGAGTTCGCTCCGTCGTCCTTTTGTGGAGGGTCTGTCATTTTGTCGATGTCAGATTGTGCGAGTGTGTTTTGCTCTATAATCCTTTAGGTAGTAGTAGCTGGTGTGAGTTTGCTCAGTGATCCTTTTGGTGGTGGATCTATCATTTCATCGATGTCAGATTGTGCGAGTGTGTTTTTCTCTATCATACTTTTGGTGATAGTAGCCGGTGTGAGTTTGCTCCATCATCCTTTTGGTGGTGGGTCTGTGATTTCGTCGACCATAGATTGTGCGAGTTTGTTTTGCTCTATCATCCTTTTGGTTTTAGTAGCCGGTGTGAGTTCGCTCCGTCATCGGTTTGGTGGTAGTTCTGTCATTTCGTCGATGTCAGATTTTGCGAGTGTTTTGCTCTATCATTCTTTTAGTTGTAGTAGCCGGTGTGAGTTTGCTCCGTCATCCTTTTGGTGGTGGGTCTGTCATTTCATCGATTTCAAATTATGCGAGTGTGTGTTGCTCTATCATCCTTTTGGTGATAGTAGCCGCTGTGAGTTCGCTCCGTCATCCTTTTGGTGGTGGGTCTATCATTTTTTCAATGTCAGATTGTGCGAGTGTGTTTTGCTCTATCATCCTTTTGGTGGTAGTAGCTGGTGTGAGTTTGCTCAGTAATCCTTTTGGTGGTGGGTCTATCATTTCATCGATGTCAGATTGTGCGAGTGTGTTTTGCTCTATCATACTTTTGGGTATAATAGCCGGTGTGAGTTTGCTCTGTCATCCTTTTGATGGTGGGTCTGTGATTTCGTCGATGCTAGATTGTGCGAGTTTTTGTTGCTCTATCATCCTTTTGGTCATAGTAGCCGGTGTGAGTTCGCTCCGTCAGATTTTGCAAGTGTTTTGCTCTATCATTCTTTTAGTTGTAGTAGCCGGTGTGAGTTTGCTCCGTCACCCTTTTGGTGGTGGGTCTGTCATTTCATTGATTTTAAATTATGCGAGTGTGTGTTGCTCTATCATCCTTTTGGTGATAGTAGTCGGTGTGAGTTCGCTCCGTCGTTCTTTTGGTGGTGGGTCTGTCATTTTGTCGATGTCAGATTGTGCGAGTGTATTTTGCTCTGTAATCCTTTAGGTAGTAGTAGCTGGTGTGAGTTTGCTCAGTGATCCTTTTGGTGGTGGATCTGTCATTTCCTCGATGTCAGATTGTGCGAGTGTGTTTTTCTCTATCATACTTTTGGTGATAGTAGCCGGTGTGAGTTTGCTCCATCATCCTTTTGGTGGTGGGTCTGTGATTTCGTCGACGCTAGATTGTGCGAGTTTGTTTTGCTCTATCATCCTTTTGGTTTTAGTAGCCGGTGTGAGTTCGCTCCGTCATCGGTTTGGTGGTGGGTCTGTCATTTCGTCGATGTTAGATTTTGCGAGTGTTTTGCTCTATCATTCTTTTAGTTGTAGTAGCCGGTGTGAGTTTGCTCCGTCATCCTTTTGGTGGTGGGTCTATCATTTTTTCGATGTCAGATTGTGCGAGTGTGTTTTGCTCTATCATCCTTTTGGTGGTAGTAGCTGGTGTGAGTTTGCTCAGTAATCCTTTTGGTGGTGGGTCTATCATTTCATCCATGTCAGATTGTGCGAGTGTGTTTTGCTCTATCATACTTTTGGTGATAGTAGTCGGTGTGAGTTTGCTCTGTCATCCTTTTGATGGTGGGTCTGTGATTTCGTCGATGCTAGATTGTGCGAGTTTTTGTTGCTCTATCATCCTTTTGGTCATAGTAGCCGGTGTGAGTTCGCACTGTCAGATTTTGCAAGTGTTTTGCTCTATCATTCTTTTAGTTGTAGTAGCCGGTGTGAGTTTGCTCCGTCACCCTTTTGGTGGTGGGTCTGTCATTTCATTGATTTTAAATTAAGCGAGTGTGTTTTGCTCTATCATCCTTTTGGTGATAGTAGTCGGTGTGAGTTTGCTCCGTCGTCCTTTTGGTGGTGGGTCTGTCATTTTGTCGATGTCAGATTGTGCGAGTGTGTTTTGCTCTATAATCCTTTAGGTAGTAGTAGCTGGTGTGAGTTTGCTCAGTGATCCTTTTGGTGGTGGATCTATCATTTCATCGATGTCAGATTGTGCGAGTGTGTTTTTCTCTATCATACTTTTGGTGATAGTAGCCGGTGTGAGTTTGCTCCATCATCCTTTTGGTGGTGGGTCTGTGATTTCGTCGACGCTAGATTGTGCGAGTTTGTTTTGCTCTATCATCCTTTTGGTTTTAGTAGCCGGTGTGAGTTTGCTCCGTCATCGGTTTGGTGGTGGGTCTGTCATTTCGTCGATGTTTGATTTTACGAGTGTTTTGCTCTACCATTCTTTTAGTTGTAGTAGCCGGTGTGAGTTTGCTCCGTCATCCTTTTGGTGGTGGGTCTATCATTTTTTCGATGTCAGATTGTGCGAGTGTGTTTTGCTCTATCATCCTTTTGGTGGTAGTAGCTGGTGTGAGTTTGCTCAGTAATCCTTTTGGTGGTGGGTCTATCATTTCATCCATGTCAGATTGTGCGAGTGTGTTTTGCTCTATCATACTTTTGGTGATAGTAGTCGGTGTGAGTTTGCTCTGTCATCCTTTTGATGGTGGGTCTGTGATTTCGTCGATGCTAGATTGTGCGAGTTTTTGTTGCTCTATCATCCTTTTGGTCATAGTAGCCGGTGTGAGTTCGCACTGTCAGATTTTGCAAGTGTTTTGCTCTATCATTCTTTTAGTTGTAGTAGCCGGTGTGAGTTTGCTCCGTCACCCTTTTGGTGGTGGGTCTGTCATTTCATTGATTTTAAATTAAGCGAGTGTGTTTTGCTCTATCATCCTTTTGGTGATAGTAGTCGGTGTGAGTTTGCTCCGTCGTCCTTTTGGTGGTGGGTCTGTCATTTTGTCGATGTCAGATTGTGCGAGTGTGTTTTGCTCTATAATCCTTTAGGTAGTAGTAGCTGGTGTGAGTTTGCTCAGTGATCCTTTTGGTGGTGGATCTATCATTTCATCGATGTCAGATTGTGCGAGTGTGTTTTTCTCTATCATACTTTTGGTGATAGTAGCCGGTGTGAGTTTGCTCCATCATCCTTTTGGTGGTGGGTCTGTGATTTCGTCGACGCTAGATTGTGCGAGTTTGTTTTGCTCTATCATCCTTTTGGTTTTAGTAGCCGGTGTGAGTTTGCTCCGTCATCGGTTTGGTGGTGGGTCTGTCATTTCGTCGATGTTTGATTTTACGAGTGTTTTGCTCTACCATTCTTTTAGTTGTAGTAGCCGGTGTGAGTTTGCTCCGTCATCCTTTTGGTGGTGGGTCTGTTATTTCATCGATTTCAAATTATGCGAGTGTGTGTTGCTCTATCATCCTTTTGGTGCTAGTAGCCGGTGTGAGTTTGCTCCGTCATCCTTTTGGTGGTGGGTCTGTCATTTTGTCGATGTCAGATTGTGCGAGTGTGTTTTGCTCTATCAATCTTTTGGTGGTAGTAGTTGGTGTGAGTTTGCTCAGTAATCCCTTTGGTGGTGGGTCTATCCTTTCATTGATGTCAGATTGTGCGAGTGTGTTTTGCTCCCTCATCCTTTTGGCAGTAGTAGCTGGTGTGAGTTTGCTCAGTGATCCTTTTGGTGGTGGATCTGTCATTTCATCAATGTCAGATTGTGCGAGTGTGTTTTTCTCTATCATACTTTTGGTGATAGTAGCCGGTGTGAGTTTGCTCCATCATCCTTTTGGTGGTGGGTCTGTGATTTCGTCGATGATAGATTGTGCGAGTTTGTTTTGCTCTATCATCCTTTTGGTTTTAGTAGCCAGTGTGAGTTCGCTCCGTCATCGGTTTGGTGGTGGTTCTGTCATTTCGTCGATGTCAGATTTTGCGAGTGTTTTGCTCTATCATTCTTTTAGTTGTAGTAGCCGGTGTGAGTTTGCTCCATCATCCTTTTGGTGGTGGGTCTATTATTTCATCGATTTCAAATTATGCGAGTGTGTGTTGCTCTATCATCCTTTTGGTGATAGTAGCCGGTGTGAGTTTGCTCCGTCATCCTTTTGGTGGTGGGTCTGTCATTTTGTCGATGTCAGATTGTGCGAGTGTGTTTTGCTCTATCATCCTTTTGGTGGTAGTAGCTGGTGTGAGTTTGCTCAGTAATCCCTTTGGTGGTGGGTCTATCCTTTCATCGATGTCAGATTGTGCGAGTGTGTTTTGCTCTATCATCCTTTTGGCAGTAGTAGCTGGTGTGAGTTTGCTCAATGATCCTTTTGGTGGTGGATCTGTCATTTCATCAATGTCAGATTGTGCGAGTGTGTTTTTCTCTATCATACTTTTGGTGATAGTAGCCGGTGTGAGTTTGCGCCATCATCCTTTTGGTGGTGGGTCTGTGATTTCGTCGACGATAGATTGTGCGAGTTTGTTTTGCTCTATCATCCTTTTGGTTTTAGTAGCCGGTGTGAGTTCGCTCCGTCATCGGTTTGGTGGTAGTTCTGTCATTTCGTCGATGTCAGATTTTACGAGTGTTTTGCTCTATCATTCTTTTAGTTGTAGTAGCCGGTGTGAGTTTGCTCCGTCATCCTTTTGGTGGTGGGTCTGTCATTTCATCGATTTCAAATTATGCGAGTGTGTGTTGCTCTATCATCCTTTTGGTGATAGTAGCCGCTGTGAGTTCGCTCCGTCATCCTTTTGGTGGTGGTTCTATCATTTTTTCGATGTCAGATTGTGCGAGTGTGTTTTGCTTTATCATCCTTTTGGTGGTAGTAGCTGGTGTGAGTTTGCTCAGTAATCCTTTTGGTGGTGGGTCTATCATTTCATCCATGTCAGATTGTGCGAGTGTGTTTTGCTCTATCATACTTTTGGTGATAGTAGCCGGTGTGAGTTTGCTCTGTCATCCTTTTGATGGTGGGTCTGTGATTTCGTCGATGCTAGATTGTGCGAGTTTTTGTTGCTCTATCATCCTTTTGGTCATAGTAGCCGGTGTGAGTTCGCACTGTCAGATTTTGCAAGTGTTTTGCTCTATCATTCTTTTAGTTGTAGTAGCCGGTGTGAGTTTGCTCTGTCACCCTTTTGGTGGTGGGTCTGTCATTTCATTGATTTTAAATTAAGCGAGTGTGTTTTGCTCTATCATCCTTTTGGTGATAGTAGTCGGTGTGAGTTCGCTCCGTCGTCCTTTTGGTGGAGGGTCTGTCATTTTGTCGATGTCAGATTGTGCGAGTGTGTTTTGCTCTATAATCCTTTAGGTAGTAGTAGCTGGTGTGAGTTTGCTCAGTGATCCTTTTGGTGGTGGATCTATCATTTCATCGATGTCAGATTGTGCGAGTGTGTTTTTCTCTATCATACTTTTGGTGATAGTAGCCGGTGTGAGTTTGCTCCATCATCCTTTTGGTGGTGGGTCTGTGATTTCGTCGATCATAGATTGTGCGAGTTTGTTTTGCTCTATCATCCTTTTGGTTTTAGTAGCCGGTGTGAGTTCGCTCCGTCATCGGTTTGGTGGTAGTTCTGTCATTTCGTCGATGTCAGATTTTGCGAGTGTTTTGCTCTATCATTCTTTTAGTTGTAGTAGCCGGTGTGAGTTTGCTCCGTCATCCTTTTGGTGGTGGGTCTGTCATTTCATAGATTTCAAATTATGCGAGTGTGTGTTGCTCTATCATCCTTTTGGTGATAGTAGCCGCTGTGAGTTCGCTCCGTCATCCTTTTGGTGGTGGGTCTATCATTTTTTCGATGTCAGATTGTGCGAGTGTGTTTTGCTTTATCATCCTTTTGGTGGTAGTAGCTGGTGTGAGTTTGCTCAGTAATCCTTTTGGTGGTGGGTCTATCATTTCATCCATGTCAGATTGTGCGAGTGTGTTTTGCTCTATCATACTTTTGGTGATAGTAGCCGGTGTGAGTTTGCTCTGTCATCCTTTTGATGGTGGGTCTGTGATTTCGTCGATGCTAGATTGTGCGAGTTTTTGTTGCTCTATCATCCTTTTGGTCATAGTAGCCGGTGTGAGTTCGCACTGTCAGATTTTGCAAGTGTTTTGCTCTATCATTCTTTTAGTTGTAGTAGCCGGTGTGAGTTTGCTCTGTCACCCTTTTGGTGGTGGGTCTGTCATTTCATTGATTTTAAATTAAGCGAGTGTGTTTTGCTCTATCATCCTTTTGGTGATAGTAGTCGGTGTGAGTTCGCTCCGTCGTCCTTTTGTGGAGGGTCTGTCATTTTGTCGATGTCAGATTGTGCGAGTGTGTTTTGCTCTATAATCCTTTAGGTAGTAGTAGCTGGTGTGAGTTTGCTCAGTGATCCTTTTGGTGGTGGATCTATCATTTCATCGATGTCAGATTGTGCGAGTGTGTTTTTCTCTATCATACTTTTGGTGATAGTAGCCGGTGTGAGTTTGCTCCATCATCCTTTTGGTGGTGGGTCTGTGATTTCGTCGACCATAGATTGTGCGAGTTTGTTTTGCTCTATCATCCTTTTGGTTTTAGTAGCCGGTGTGAGTTCGCTCCGTCATCGGTTTGGTGGTAGTTCTGTCATTTCGTCGATGTCAGATTTTGCGAGTGTTTTGCTCTATCATTCTTTTAGTTGTAGTAGCCGGTGTGAGTTTGCTCCGTCATCCTTTTGCTGGTGGGTCTGTCATTTCATCGATTTCAAATTATGCGAGTGTGTGTTGCTCTATCATCCTTTTGGTGATAGTAGCCGCTGTGAGTTCGCTCCGTCATCCTTTTGGTGGTGGGTCTATCATTTTTTCAATGTCAGATTGTGCGAGTGTGTTTTGCTCTATCATCCTTTTGGTGGTAGTAGCTGGTGTGAGTTTGCTCAGTAATCCTTTTGGTGGTGGGTCTATCATTTCATCGATGTCAGATTGTGCGAGTGTGTTTTGCTCTATCATACTTTTGGGTATAATAGCCGGTGTGAGTTTGCTCTGTCATCCTTTTGATGGTGGGTCTGTGATTTCGTCGATGCTAGATTGTGCGAGTTTTTGTTGCTCTATCATCCTTTTGGTCATAGTAGCCGGTGTGAGTTCGCTCCGTCAGATTTTGCAAGTGTTTTGCTCTATCATTCTTTTAGTTGTAGTAGCCGGTGTGAGTTTGCTCCGTCACCCTTTTGGTGGTGGGTCTGTCATTTCATTGATTTTAAATTATGCGAGTGTGTGTTGCTCTATCATCCTTTTGGTGATAGTAGTCGGTGTGAGTTCGCTCCGTCGTTCTTTTGGTGGTGGGTCTGTCATTTTGTCGATGTCAGATTGTGCGAGTGTATTTTGCTCTGTAATCCTTTAGGTAGTAGTAGCTGGTGTGAGTTTGCTCAGTGATCCTTTTGGTGGTGGATCTGTCATTTCCTCGATGTCAGATTGTGCGAGTGTGTTTTTCTCTATCATACTTTTGGTGATAGTAGCCGGTGTGAGTTTGCTCCATCATCCTTTTGGTGGTGGGTCTGTGATTTCGTCGACGCTAGATTGTGCGAGTTTGTTTTGCTCTATCATCCTTTTGGTTTTAGTAGCCGGTGTGAGTTCGCTCCGTCATCGGTTTGGTGGTGGGTCTGTCATTTCGTCGATGTTAGATTTTGCGAGTGTTTTGCTCTATCATTCTTTTAGTTGTAGTAGCCGGTGTGAGTTTGCTCCGTCATCCTTTTGGTGGTGGGTCTATCATTTTTTCGATGTCAGATTGTGCGAGTGTGTTTTGCTCTATCATCCTTTTGGTGGTAGTAGCTGGTGTGAGTTTGCTCAGTAATCCTTTTGGTGGTGGGTCTATCATTTCATCCATGTCAGATTGTGCGAGTGTGTTTTGCTCTATCATACTTTTGGTGATAGTAGTCGGTGTGAGTTTGCTCTGTCATCCTTTTGATGGTGGGTCTGTGATTTCGTCGATGCTAGATTGTGCGAGTTTCTGTTGCTCTATCATCCTTTTGGTCATAGTAGCCGGTGTGAGTTCGCACTGTCAGATTTTGCAAGTGTTTTGCTCTATCATTCTTTTAGTTGTAGTAGCCGGTGTGAGTTTGCTCCGTCACCCTTTTGGTGGTGGGTCTGTCATTTCATTGATTTTAAATTAAGCGAGTGTGTTTTGCTCTATCATCCTTTTGGTGATAGTAGTCGGTGTGAGTTTGCTCCGTCGTCCTTTTGGTGGTGGGTCTGTCATTTTGTCGATGTCAGATTGTGCGAGTGTGTTTTGCTCTATAATCCTTTAGGTAGTAGTAGCTGGTGTGAGTTTGCTCAGTGATCCTTTTGGTGGTGGATCTATCATTTCATCGATGTCAGATTGTGCGAGTGTGTTTTTCTCTATCATACTTTTGGTGATAGTAGCCGGTGTGAGTTTGCTCCATCATCCTTTTGGTGGTGGGTCTGTGATTTCGTCGACGCTAGATTGTGCGAGTTTGTTTTGCTCTATCATCCTTTTGGTTTTAGTAGCCGGTGTGAGTTTGCTCCGTCATCGGTTTGGTGGTGGGTCTGTCATTTCGTCGATGTTTGATTTTACGAGTGTTTTGCTCTACCATTCTTTTAGTTGTAGTAGCCGGTGTGAGTTTGCTCCGTCATCCTTTTGGTGGTGGGTCTATCATTTTTTCGATGTCAGATTGTGCGAGTGTGTTTTGCTCTATCATCCTTTTGGTGGTAGTAGCTGGTGTGAGTTTGCTCAGTAATCCTTTTGGTGGTGGGTCTATCATTTCATCCATGTCAGATTGTGCGAGTGTGTTTTGCTCTATCATACTTTTGGTGATAGTAGTCGGTGTGAGTTTGCTCTGTCATCCTTTTGATGGTGGGTCTGTGATTTCGTCGATGCTAGATTGTGCGAGTTTTTGTTGCTCTATCATCCTTTTGGTCATAGTAGCCGGTGTGAGTTCGCACTGTCAGATTTTGCAAGTGTTTTGCTCTATCATTCTTTTAGTTGTAGTAGCCGGTGTGAGTTTGCTCCGTCACCCTTTTGGTGGTGGGTCTGTCATTTCATTGATTTTAAATTAAGCGAGTGTGTTTTGCTCTATCATCCTTTTGGTGATAGTAGTCGGTGTGAGTTTGCTCCGTCGTCCTTTTGGTGGTGGGTCTGTCATTTTGTCGATGTCAGATTGTGCGAGTGTGTTTTGCTCTATAATCCTTTAGGTAGTAGTAGCTGGTGTGAGTTTGCTCAGTGATCCTTTTGGTGGTGGATCTATCATTTCATCGATGTCAGATTGTGCGAGTGTGTTTTTCTCTATCATACTTTTGGTGATAGTAGCCGGTGTGAGTTTGCTCCATCATCCTTTTGGTGGTGGGTCTGTGATTTCGTCGACGCTAGATTGTGCGAGTTTGTTTTGCTCTATCATCCTTTTGGTTTTAGTAGCCGGTGTGAGTTTGCTCCGTCATCGGTTTGGTGGTGGGTCTGTCATTTCGTCGATGTTTGATTTTACGAGTGTTTTGCTCTACCATTCTTTTAGTTGTAGTAGCCGGTGTGAGTTTGCTCCGTCATCCTTTTGGTGGTGGGTCTGTTATTTCATCGATTTCAAATTATGCGAGTGTGTGTTGCTCTATCATCCTTTTGGTGCTAGTAGCCGGTGTGAGTTTGCTCCGTCATCCTTTTGGTGGTGGGTCTGTCATTTTGTCGATGTCAGATTGTGCGAGTGTGTTTTGCTCTATCAATCTTTTGGTGGTAGTAGTTGGTGTGAGTTTGCTCAGTAATCCCTTTGGTGGTGGGTCTATCCTTTCATTGATGTCAGATTGTGCGAGTGTGTTTTGCTCCCTCATCCTTTTGGCAGTAGTAGCTGGTGTGAGTTTGCTCAGTGATCCTTTTGGTGGTGGATCTGTCATTTCATCAATGTCAGATTGTGCGAGTGTGTTTTTCTCTATCATACTTTTGGTGATAGTAGCCGGTGTGAGTTTGCTCCATCATCCTTTTGGTGGTGGGTCTGTGATTTCGTCGATGATAGATTGTGCGAGTTTGTTTTGCTCTATCATCCTTTTGGTTTTAGTAGCCAGTGTGAGTTCGCTCCGTCATCGGTTTGGTGGTGGTTCTGTCATTTCGTCGATGTCAGATTTTGCGAGTGTTTTGCTCTATCATTCTTTTAGTTGTAGTAGCCGGTGTGAGTTTGCTCCATCATCCTTTTGGTGGTGGGTCTATTATTTCATCGATTTCAAATTATGCGAGTGTGTGTTGCTCTATCATCCTTTTGGTGATAGTAGCCGGTGTGAGTTTGCTCCGTCATCCTTTTGGTGGTGGGTCTGTCATTTTGTCGATGTCAGATTGTGCGAGTGTGTTTTGCTCTATCATCCTTTTGGTGGTAGTAGCTGGTGTGAGTTTGCTCAGTAATCCCTTTGGTGGTGGGTCTATCCTTTCATCGATGTCAGATTGTGCGAGTGTGTTTTGCTCTATCATCCTTTTGGCAGTAGTAGCTGGTGTGAGTTTGCTCAATGATCCTTTTGGTGGTGGATCTGTCATTTCATCAATGTCAGATTGTGCGAGTGTGTTTTTCTCTATCATACTTTTGGTGATAGTAGCCGGTGTGAGTTTGCTCCATCATCCTTTTGGTGGTGGGTCTGTGATTTCGTCGACGATAGATTGTGCGAGTTTGTTTTGCTCTATCATCCTTTTGGTTTTAGTAGCCGGTGTGAGTTCGCTCCGTCATCGGTTTGGTGGTAGTTCTGTCATTTCGTCGATGTCAGATTTTACGAGTGTTTTGCTCTATCATTCTTTTAGTTGTAGTAGCCGGTGTGAGTTTGCTCCGTCATCCTTTTGGTGGTGGGTCTGTCATTTCATCGATTTCAAATTATGCGAGTGTGTGTTGCTCTATCATCCTTTTGGTGATAGTAGCCGCTGTGAGTTCGCTCCGTCATCCTTTTGGTGGTGGTTCTATCATTTTTTCGATGTCAGATTGTGCGAGTGTGTTTTGCTTTATCATCCTTTTGGTGGTAGTAGCTGGTGTGAGTTTGCTCAGTAATCCTTTTGGTGGTGGGTCTATCATTTCATCCATGTCAGATTGTGCGAGTGTGTTTTGCTCTATCATACTTTTGGTGATAGTAGCCGGTGTGAGTTTGCTCTGTCATCCTTTTGATGGTGGGTCTGTGATTTCGTCGATGCTAGATTGTGCGAGTTTTTGTTGCTCTATCATCCTTTTGGTCATAGTAGCCGGTGTGAGTTCGCACTGTCAGATTTTGCAAGTGTTTTGCTCTATCATTCTTTTAGTTGTAGTAGCCGGTGTGAGTTTGCTCTGTCACCCTTTTGGTGGTGGGTCTGTCATTTCATTGATTTTAAATTAAGCGAGTGTGTTTTGCTCTATCATCCTTTTGGTGATAGTAGTCGGTGTGAGTTCGCTCCGTCGTCCTTTTGGTGGAGGGTCTGTCATTTTGTCGATGTCAGATTGTGCGAGTGTGTTTTGCTCTATAATCCTTTAGGTAGTAGTAGCTGGTGTGAGTTTGCTCAGTGATCCTTTTGGTGGTGGATCTATCATTTCATCGATGTCAGATTGTGCGAGTGTGTTTTTCTCTATCATACTTTTGGTGATAGTAGCCGGTGTGAGTTTGCTCCATCATCCTTTTGGTGGTGGGTCTGTGATTTCGTCGACCATAGATTGTGCGAGTTTGTTTTGCTCTATCATCCTTTTGGTTTTAGTAGCCGGTGTGAGTTCGCTCCGTCATCGGTTTGGTGGTAGTTCTGTCATTTCGTCGATGTCAGATTTTGCGAGTGTTTTGCTCTATCATTCTTTTAGTTGTAGTAGCCGGTGTGAGTTTGCTCCGTCATCCTTTTGGTGGTGGGTCTGTCATTTCATCGATTTCAAATTATGCGAGTGTGTGTTGCTCTATCATCCTTTTGGTGATAGTAGCCGCTGTGAGTTCGCTCCGTCATCCTTTTGGTGGTGGGTCTATCATTTTTTCAATGTCAGATTGTGCGAGTGTGTTTTGCTCTATCATCCTTTTGGTGGTAGTAGCTGGTGTGAGTTTGCTCAGTAATCCTTTTGGTGGTGGGTCTATCATTTCATCGATGTCAGATTGTGCGAGTGTGTTTTGCTCTATCATACTTTTGGGTATAGTAGCCGGTGTGAGTTTGCTCTGTCATCCTTTTGATGGTGGGTCTGTGATTTCGTCGATGCTAGATTGTGCGAGTTTTTGTTGCTCTATCATCCTTTTGGTCATAGTAGCCGGTGTGAGTTCGCTCCGTCAGATTTTGCAAGTGTTTTGCTCTATCATTCTTTTAGTTGTAGTAGCCGGTGTGAGTTTGCTCCGTCACCCTTTTGGTGGTGGGTCTGTCATTTCATTGATTTTAAATTATGCGAGTGTGTGTTGCTCTATCATCCTTTTGGTGATAGTAGTCGGTGTGAGTTCGCTCCGTCGTCCTTTTGGTGGTGGGTCTGTCATTTTGTCGATGTCAGATTGTGCGAGTGTATTTTGCTCTGTAATCCTTTAGGTAGTAGTAGCTGGTGTGAGTTTGCTCAGTGATCCTTTTGGTGGTGGATCTGTCATTTCCTCGATGTCAGATTGTGCGAGTGTGTTTTTCTCTATCATACTTTTGGTGATAGTAGCCGGTGTGAGTTTGCTCCATCATCCTTTTGGTGGTGGGTCTGTGATTTCGTCGACGCTAGATTGTGCGAGTTTGTTTTGCTCTATCATCCTTTTGGTTTTAGTAGCCGGTGTGAGTTCGCTCCGTCATCGGTTTGGTGGTGGGTCTGTCATTTCGTCGATGTTAGATTTTGCGAGTGTTTTGCTCTATCATTCTTTTAGTTGTAGTAGCCGGTGTGAGTTTGCTCCGTCATCCTTTTGGTGGTGGGTCTATCATTTTTTCGATGTCAGATTGTGCGAGTGTGTTTTGCTCTATCATCCTTTTGGTGGTAGTAGCTGGTGTGAGTTTGCTCAGTAATCCTTTTGGTGGTGGGTCTATCATTTCATCCATGTCAGATTGTGCGAGTGTGTTTTGCTCTATCATACTTTTGGTGATAGTAGTCGGTGTGAGTTTGCTCTGTCATCCTTTTGATGGTGGGTCTGTGATTTCGTCGATGCTAGATTGTGCGAGTTTTTGTTGCTCTATCATCCTTTTGGTCATAGTAGCCGGTGTGAGTTCGCACTGTCAGATTTTGCAAGTGTTTTGCTCTATCATTCTTTTAGTTGTAGTAGCCGGTGTGAGTTTGCTCCGTCACCCTTTTGGTGGTGGGTCTGTCATTTCATTGATTTTAAATTAAGCGAGTGTGTTTTGCTCTATCATCCTTTTGGTGATAGTAGTCGGTGTGAGTTTGCTCCGTCGTCCTTTTGGTGGTGGGTCTGTCATTTTGTCGATGTCAGATTGTGCGAGTGTGTTTTGCTCTATAATCCTTTAGGTAGTAGTAGCTGGTGTGAGTTTGCTCAGTGATCCTTTTGGTGGTGGATCTATCATTTCATCGATGTCAGATTGTGCGAGTGTGTTTTTCTCTATCATACTTTTGGTGATAGTAGCCGGTGTGAGTTTGCTCCATCATCCTTTTGGTGGTGGGTCTGTGATTTCGTCGACGCTAGATTGTGCGAGTTTGTTTTGCTCTATCATCCTTTTGGTTTTAGTAGCCGGTGTGAGTTTGCTCCGTCATCGGTTTGGTGGTGGGTCTGTCATTTCGTCGATGTTTGATTTTACGAGTGTTTTGCTCTACCATTCTTTTAGTTGTAGTAGCCGGTGTGAGTTTGCTCCGTCATCCTTTTGGTGGTGGGTCTGTTATTTCATCGATTTCAAATTATGCGAGTGTGTGTTGCTCTATCATCCTTTTGGTGCTAGTAGCCGGTGTGAGTTTGCTCCGTCATCCTTTTGGTGGTGGGTCTGTCATTTTGTCGATGTCAGATTGTGCGAGTGTGTTTTGCTCTATCAATCTTTTGGTGGTAGAAGTTGGTGTGAGTTTGCTCAGTAATCCCTTTGGTGGTGGGTCTATCCTTTCATTGATGTCAGATTGTGCGAGTGTGTTTTGCTCCCTCATCCTTTTGGCAGTAGTAGCTGGTGTGAGTTTGCTCAGTGATCCTTTTGGTGGTGGATCTGTCATTTCATCAATGTCAGATTGTGCGAGTGTGTTTTTCTCTATCATACTTTTGGTGATAGTAGCCGGTGTGAGTTTGCTCCATCATCCTTTTGGTGGTGGGTCTGTGATTTCGTCGATGATAGATTGTGCGAGTTTGTTTTGCTCTATCATCCTTTTGGTTTTAGTAGCCAGTGTGAGTTCGCTCCGTCATCGGTTTGGTGGTGGTTCTGTCATTTCGTCGATGTCAGATTTTGCGAGTGTTTTGCTCTATCATTCTTTTAGTTGTAGTAGCCGGTGTGAGTTTGCTCCATCATCCTTTTGGTGGTGGGTCTATTATTTCATCGATTTCAAATTATGTGAGTGTGTGTTGCTCTATCATCCTTTTGGTGATAGTAGCCGGTGTTAGTTTGCTCCGTCATCCTTTTGGTGGTGGGTCTGTCATTTTATCGATGACAGATTGTGCGAGTGTGTTTTGCTCTATCATCCTTTTGGTGGTAGTAGCTGGTCTGAGTTTGCTCAGTAATCCCTTTGGTGGTGGGTCTATCCTTTCATCGATGTCAGATTGTGCGAGTGTGTTTTGCTCTATCATCCTTTTGGCAGTAGTAGCTGGTGTGAGTTTGCTCAGTAATCCTTTTGGTGGTGGATCTGTCATTTCATCAATGTCAGATTGTGCGAGTGTGTTTTTCTCTATCATACTTTTGGTGATAGTAGCCGGTGTGAGTTTGCTCCATCATCCTTTTGGTGGTGGGTCTGTGATTTCGTCGACCATAGATTGTGCGAGTTTGTTTTGCTCTATCATCCTTTTGGTTTTAGTAGCCGGTGTGAGTTCGCTCCGTCATCGGTTTGGTGGTAGTTCTGTCATTTCGTCAATGTCAGATTTTGCGAGTGTTTTGCTCTATCATTCTTTTAGTTGTAGTAGCCGGTGTGAGTTTGCTCCGTCATCCTTTTGGTGGTGGGTCTGTCATTTCATCGATTTCAAATTATGCGAGTGTGTGTTGCTCTATCATCCTTTTGGTGATAGTAGCCGCTGTGAGTTCGCTCCGTCATCCTTTTGGTGGTGGGTCTATCATTTTTTCAATGTCAGATTGTGCGAGTGTGTTTTGCTCTATCATCCTTTTGGTGGTAGTAGCTGGTGTGAGTTTGCTCAGTAATCCTTTTGGTGGTGGGTCTATCATTTCATCCATGTCAGATTGTGCGAGTGTGTTTTGCTCTATCATACTTTTGGGTATAGTAGCCGGTGTGAGTTTGCTCTGTCATCCTTTTGATGGTGGGTCTGTGATTTCGTCGATGCTAGATTGTGCGAGTTTTTGTTGCTCTATCATCCTTTTGGTCATAGTAGCCGGTGTGAGTTTGCTCCGTCAGATTTTGCAAGTGTTTTGCTCTATCATTCTTTTAGTTGTAGTAGCCTGTGTGAGTTTGCTACGTCACCCTTTTGGTGGTGGGTCTTTCATTTCATTGATTTTAAATTATGCGAGTGTGTGTTGCTCTATCATCCTTTTGGTGATAGTAGTCGGTGTGAGTTCGCTCCGTCGTCCTTTTGGTGGTGGGTCTGTCATTTTGTCGATGTCAGATTGTGCAAGTGTATTTTGCTCTGTAATCCTTTAGGTAGTAGTAGCTGGTGTGAGTTTGCTCAGTGATCCTTTTGGTGGTGGATCTGTCATTTCATCGATGTCAGATTGTGCGAGTGTGTTTTTCTCTATCATACTTTTGGTGATAGTAGCCGGTGTGAGTTTCCTCCATCATCCTTTTGGTGGTGGGTCTGTGATTTCGTCGATGCTAGATTGTGCGAGTTTGTTTTGCTCTATCATCCTTTTGGTTTTAGTAGCCGGTGTGAGTTCGCTCCGTCATCGGTTTGGTGGTGGGTCTGTCATTTCGTCGATGTTAGATTTTGCGAGTGTTTTGCTCTATCATTCTTTTAGTTGTAGTAGCCGGTGTGAGTTTGCTCCGTCATCCTTTTGGTGGTGGGTCTGTTATTTCATCGATTTCAAATTATGCGAGTGTGTGTTGCTCTATCATCCTTTTGGTGCTAGTAGCCGGTGTGAGTTTGCTCCGTCATCCTTTTGGTGGTGGGTCTGTCATTTTGTCGATGTCAGATTGTGCGAGTGTGTTTTGCTCTATCAATCTTTTGGTGGTAGTAGCTGGTGTGAGTTTGCTCAGTAATCCCTTTGGTGGTGGGTTTATCCTTTCATCGATGTCAGATTGTGCGAGTGTGTTTTGCTCTATCATCCTTTTGTCAGTAGTAGCTGGTGTGAGTTTGCTCAGTGATCCTTTTGGTGGTGGATCTGTCATTTCATCAATGTCAGATTGTGCGAGTGTGTTTTTCTGTATCATACTTTTGGTGATAGTAGCCGGTGTGAGTTTGCTCCATCATCCTTTTGGTGGTGGGTCTGTGATTTCGTCGATGATAGATTGTGCGAGTTTGTTTTGCATTATCATCCTTTTGGTTTTAGTAGCCAGTGTGAGTTTGCTCCGTCATCGGTTTGGTGGTGGTTCTGTCATTTCGTCGATGTCAGATTTTGCGAGTGTTTTGCTCTATCATTCTTTTAGTTGTAGTAGCCGGTGTGAGTTTGCTCCATCATCCTTTTGGTGGTGGGTCTGTTATTTCATCGATTTCAAATAATGCGAGTGTGTGTTGCTCTATCATCCTTTTGGTGATAGTAGCCGATGTGAGTTTGCTCCGTCATCCTTTTGGTGTTGGGTCTGTCATTTTGTCGATGTCAGATTGTGCGAGTGTGTTTTTCTCTATCATTCTTTTGGTGGTAGTAGCTGGTGTGAGTTTGCTCAGTAATCCCTTTGGTGGTGGGTCTATCCTTTCATCGATGTCAGATTGTGCGAGTGTATTTTGCTCTATCATCCTTTTGGCAGTAGTAGCTGGTGTGAGTGTGCTCAGTGATCCTTTTGGTGGTGGATCTGTCATTTCATCAATGTCATATTGTGCGAGTGTGTTTTTCTCTATCATACTTTTGGTGATAGTAGCCGGTGTGAGTTTGCTCCATCATCCTTTTGGTGGTGGGTCTGTGATTTCGTCGATGATAGATTGTGCGAGTTTGTTTTGCCCTATCATCCTTTTGGTTTTAGTAGCCAGTGTGAGTTTGCTCCGTCATCGGTTTGGTGGTGGTTCTGTCATTTCGTCGATGTCATATTTTGCGAGTATTTTGCTCTATCATTCTTTTAGTTGTAGTAGCCGGTGTGAGTTTGCTCCGTCATCCTTTTGGTGGTGGGTCTGTTATTTCATCGATTTCAAATTATGCGAGTGTGTGTTGCTCTATCATCCTTTTGGTGCTAGTAGCTGGTGTGAGTTTGCTCCGTCATCCTTTTGGTGGTGGGTCTGTCATTTTGTCGATGTCAGATTGTGCGAGTGTGTTTTGCTCTATCAATCTTTTGGTGGTAGTAGCTGGTGTGAGTTTGCTCAGTAATCCCTTTGGTGGTGGGTCTATCCTTTCATCGATGTCAGATTGTGCGAGTGTGTTTTGCTCTATCATCCTTTTGGCAGTAGTAGCTGGTGTAAGTTTGCTCAGTGATCCTTTTGGTGGTAGATCTGTCATTTCATCAATGTCAGATTGTACGAGTGTGTTTTTCTCTATCATACTTTTGGTGATAGTAGCCGGTGTGAGTTTGCTCCATCATCCTTTGGTGGTTGGTCTGTGATTTCGTGGACGATAGATTGTGCGAGTTTGTTTTGCTCTATCATCCTTTTGGTTTTAGTAGCCGGTGTGAGTTCGCTCCGTCATCGGTTCGGTGGTAGTTATGTCATTTCGTGGATGTCAGATTTTGCGAGTGTTTTGCTCTATCATTCTTTTAGTTGTAGTAGCCGGTGTGAGTTTGCTCCGTCATCGTTTTGGTGGTGGGTCTGTCATTTCATCGATTTCAAATTATGCGAGTGTGTGTTGCTCTATCATCCTTTTGGTGATAGTAGCCGCTGTGAGTTCGCTCCGTCATCCTTTTGGTGGTGGGTCTATCATTTTTTTGATGTCAGATTGTGCGAGTGTGTTTTGCTCTATCATCCTTTTGGTGGTAGTAGCTGGTGTGAGTTTGCTCAGTAATCCTTTTGGTGGTGGGTCTATCATTTCATCCATGTCAGATTGTGCGAGTGTGTTTTGCTCTATCATACTTTTAGGTATAGTAACCGGTGTGAGTTTGCTCTGTCATCCTTTTGATGGTGGGTCTGTGATTTCGTCGATGCTAGATTGTGCGAGTTTTTGTTGCTCTATCATCCTTTTGGTCATAGTAGCCGGTGTGAGTTCGCTCCGTCAGATTTTGCAAGTGTTTTGCTCTATCATTCTTTTAGTTGTAGTAGCCGGTGTGAGTTTGCTCCGTCACCCTTTTGGTGGTGGGTCTGTCATTTCATTGATTTTAAATTATGCGAGTGTGTGTTGCTCTATCATCCTTTTGGTGATAGTAGTCGGTGTGAGTTCGCTCCGTCGTCCTTTTGGTGGTGGGTCTGTCATTTTGTCGATGTCAGATTGTGCGAGTGTGTTTTGCTCTATAATCCTTTAGGTAGTAGTAGCTGGTGTGAGTTTGCTCAATGATCCTTTTGGTGGTGGATCTGTCATTTCATCGATGTCAGATTGTGCGAGTGTGTTTTTCTCTATCATACTTTTGGTGATAGTAGCCGGTGTGAGTTTGCTCCATCATCCTTTTGGTGGTTGGTCTGTGATTTCGTCGACGCTAGATTGTGCGAGTTTGTTTTGCTCTATCATCCTTTTGGTTTTAGTAGCCGGTGTGAGTTCGCTCCGTTATCGGTTTGGTGGTGGGTCTGTCATTTCGTCGATGTTAGATTTTGCGAGTATTTTGCTCTATCATTCTTTTAGTTGTAGTAGCCGGTGTGAGTTTGCTCCATCATCCTTTTGGTGGTGGGTCTGTTATTTCATCGATTTCAAATTATGCGAGTGTGTGTTGCTCTATCATCCTTTTGGTGATAGTAGCCGATGTGAGTTTGCTCCGTCATCCTTTTGGTGGTAGGTCTGTCATTTTGTCGATGTCAGATTGTGCGAGTGTGTTTTTCTCTATCATCCTTTTGGTGGTAGTAGCTGGTGTGAGTTTGCTCAGTAATCCCTTTGGTGGTTGATCTATCCTTTCATCGATGTCAGATTGTGCGAGTGTGTTTTGCTCTATCATCCTTTTGGCAGTAGTAGCTGGTGTGAGTTTGCTCAGTGATCCTTTTGGTGGTGGATCTGTCATTTCATCAATGTCAGATTGTGCGAGTGTGTTTTTCTCTATCATACTTTTGGTGATAGTAGCCGGTGTGAGTTTGCTCCATCATCCTTTTGGTGGTGGGTCTGTGATTTCGTCGACTATAGATTGTGGGAGTTTGTTTTGCTCTATCATCCTTTTGGTTTTAGTAGCAGGTGTGAGTTCGCTCCGTCATCGGTTTGGTGGTAGTTCTGTCATTTCGTCGATGTCAGATTTTGCGAGTGTTTTGCTCTATCATTCTTTTAGTTGTACTAGCCGGTGTGAGTTTGCTCCGTCATCCTTTTGGTGGTGGGTCTGTCATTTCATCGATTTCAAATTATGCGAGTGTGTGTTGCTCTATCATCCTTTTGGTGATAGTAGCCGCTGTGAGTTCGCTCCGTCATCCTTTTGGTGGTGGGTCTATCATTTTTTCGATGTCAGATTGTGCGAGTGTGTTTTGCTCTATCATCCTTTTGGTGGTAGTAGCTGGTGTGAGTTTGCTGAGTAATCCTTTTGGTGGTGGGTCTATCATTTCATCCATGTCAGATTGTGCGAGTGTGTTTTGCTCTATCATACCTTTAAGTATAGTAGCCGGTGTGAGTTTGCTCTGTCATCCTTTTGATGGTGGGTCTGTGATTTCGTCGATGCTAGATTGTGCGAGTTTTTGTTGCTCTATCATCCTTTTGGTCATAGTAGCCGGTGTGAGTTCGCTCCGTCAGATTTTGCAAGTGTTTTGCTCTATCATTCTTTTAGTTGTAGTGTCCGGTGTGAGTTTGCTCCGTCACCCTTTTGGTGGTGGGTCTGTCATTTCATTGATTTTAAATTATGCGAGTGTGTGTTGCTCTATCATCCTTTTGGTGATAGTAGTCGGTGTGAGTTCGCTCCGTCGTCCTTTTGGTGATGGGTCTGTCATTTTGTCGATGTCAGATTGTGCGAGTGTGTTTTGCTCTATAATCCTTTAGGTAGTAGTAGCTGGTGTGAGTTTGCTCAATGATCCTTTTGGTGGTGGATCTGTCATTTCATCGATGTCAGATTGTGCGAGTGTGTTTTTCTCTATCATACTTTTGGTGATAGTAGCCGGTGTGAGTTTGCTCCGTCATCCTTTTGGTGGTGGGTCTGTGATTTCGTCGATGCTAGATTGTGCGAGTTTGTTTTGCTCTATCATCCTTTTGGTTTTAGTAGCAGGTGTGAGTTCGCTCCGTCATCGGTTTGGTGGTGGGTCTGTCATTTCATCGATGTTAGATTTTGCGAGTGTTTTGCTCTATCATTCTTTTAGTTGTAGTAGCCGGTGTGAGTTTGCTCCGTCATCCTTTTGGTGGTGGGTCTGTTATTTCATCGATTTCAAATTATGCGAGTGTGTGTTGCTCTATCATCCTTTTGGTGCTAGTAGCTGGTGTGAGTTTGCTCCGTCATCCTTTTGGTGGTGGGTCTGTCATTTTGTCGATGTCAGATTGTGCGAGTGTGTTTTGCTCTATCAATCTTTTGGTGGTAGTAGCTGGTGTGAGTTTGCTCAGTAATCCCTTTGGTGGTGGGTCTATCCTTTCATCGATGTCAGATTGTGCGAGTGTGTTTTGCTCTATCATCCTTTTGGCTGTAGTAGCTGGTGTGAGTTTGCTCAGTGATCCTTTTGGTGGTAGATTTGTCATTTCATCAATGTCAGATTGTGCGAGTGTGTTTTTCTCTATCATACTTTTGGTGATAGTAGCCGGTGTGAGTTTGCTCCATCATACTTTTGGTGGTGGGTCTGTGATTTCGTCGACGCTAGATTGTGCGAGTTTGTTTTGCTCTATCATCCTTTTGGTTTTAGTAGCATGTGTGAGTTCGCTCCGTCATCGGTTTGGTGGTGGGTCTGTCATTTCGTCGATGTTAGATTTTGCGAGTGTTTTGCTCTATCATTCTTTTAGTTGTAGTAGCCGGTGTGAGTTTGCTTCGTCATCCTTTTGGTGGTGGGTCTGTTATTTCATCGATTTCAAATTATGCGAGTGTGTGTTGCTCTATCATCCTTTTGGTGCTAGTAGCTGGTGTGAGTTTGCTCCGTCATCCTTTTGGTGGTGGGTCTGTCATTTTGTCGATGTCAGATTGTGCGAGTGTGTTTTGCTCTATCAATCTTTTGGTGGTAGTAGCTGGTGTGAGTTTGCTCAGTAATCCCTTTGGTGGTGGGTCTATCCTTTCATCGATGTCAGATTGTGCGAGTGTGTTTTGCTCTATCATTCTTTTGGCAGTAGTAGCTGGTGTGAGTTTGCTCAGTGATCCTTTTGGTGGTAGATCTGTCATTTCATCAATGTCAGATTGTGCGAGTGTGTTTTTCTCTATCATATTTTTGGTGATAGTAGCCGGTGTGAGTTTGCTCCATCATCCTTTTGGTGGTGGGTCTGTGATTTCATCGACGCTAGATTGTGCGAGTTTGTTTTGCTCTATCATCCTTTTGGTTTTAGTAGCAGGTGTGAGTTCGCTCCGTCATCGGTTTGGTGGTGGGTCTGTCATTTCGTCGATGTTAGATTTTGCGAGTGTTTTGCTCTATCATTCTTTTAGTTGTAGTAGCCGGTGTGAGTTTGCTCCGTCATCCTTTTGGTGGTGGGTCTGTTATTTCATCGATTTCAAATTATGCGAGTGTGTGTTGCTCTATCATCCTTTTGGTGCTAGTAGCTGGTGTGAGTTTGCTCCGTCATCCTTTTGGTGGTGGGTCTGTCATTTTGTCGATGTCAGATTGTGCGAGTGTGTTTTGCTCTATCAATCTTTTGGTGGTAGTAGCTGGTGTGAGTTTGCTCAGTAATCCCTTTGGTGGTGGGTCTATCCTTTCATCGATGTCAGATTGTGCGAGTGTGTTTTGCTCTATCATCCTTTTGGCAGTAGTAGCTGGTGTGAGTTTGCTCAGTGATCCTTTTGGTGGTAGATCTGTCATTTCATCAATGTCAGATTGTGCGAGTGTGTTTTTCTCTATCATACTTTTGGTGATAGTAGCCGGTGTGAGTTTGCGCCATCATCCTTTGGTGGTGGGTCTGTGATTTCGTCGACGATAGATTGTGCGAGTTTGTTTTGCTCTATCATCCTTTTGGTTTTAGTAGCCGGTGTGAGTTCGCTCCGTCATCGGTTCGGTGGTAGTTATGTCATTTCGTGGATGTCAGATTTTGCGACTGTTTTGCTGTATCATTCTTTTAGTTGTAGTAGCCGGTGTGAGTTTGCTCCGTCATCCTTTTGGTGCTGGGTCTGTCATTTCATCGATTTCAAATTATGCGAGTGTGTGTTGCTCTATCATCCTTTTGGTGATAGTAGCCGCTGTGAGTTCGCTCCGTCATCCTTTTGGTGGTGGGTCTATCATTTTTCGATGTCAGATTGTGCGAGTGTGTTTTGCTCTATCATCCTTTTGGTGGTAGTAGCTGGTGTGAGTTTGCTCAGTAATCCTTTTGGTGGTGGGTCTATCATTTCATCCATGTCAGATTGTGCGAGTGTGTTTTGCTCTATCATACTTTTGGGTATAGTAGCCGGTGTGAGTTTGCTCTGTCATCCTTTTGATGGTGGGTCTGTGATTTCGTCGATGCTAGATTGTGCGAGTTTTTGTTGCTCTATCATCCTTTTGGTCATAGTAGCCGGTGTGAGTTCGCTCCGTCAGATTTTGCAAGTGTTTTGCTCTATCATTCTTTTAGTTGTAGTAGCCGGTGTGAGTTTGCTCCGTCACCCTTTTGGTGGTGGGTCTGTCATTTCATTGATTTTAAATTATGCGAGTGTGTGTTGCTCTATCATCCTTTTGGTGATAGTAGTCGGTGTGAGTTCGCTCCGTCGTCCTTTTGGTGGTGGGTCTGTCATTTTGTCGATGTGAGATTGTGCGAGTGTGTTTTGCTCTATAATCCTTTAGGTAGTAGTAGCTGGTGTGAGTTTGCTCAATGATCCTTTTGGTGGTGGATCTGTCATTTCATCGATGTCAGATTGTGCGAGTGTGTTTTTCTCTATCATACTTTTGGTGATAGTAGCCGGTGTGAGTTTGCTCCATCATCCTTTTGGTGGTTGGTCTGTGATTTCGTCGATGCTAGATTGTGCGAGTTTGTTTTGATCTATCATCCTTTTGGTTTTAGTAGCCGGTGTGAGTTCGCTCCGTTATCGGTTTGGTGGTGGGTCTGTCATTTCGTCGATGTTAGATTTTGCGAGTATTTTGCTCTATCATTCTTTTAGTTGTAGTAGCCGGTGTGAGTTTGCTCCTTCATCCTTTTGGTGGTGGGTCTGTTATTTCATCGATTTCAAATTATGCGAGTGTGTGTTGCTCTATCATCCTTTTGGTGATAGTAGCCGATGTGAGTTTGCTCCGTCATCCTTTTGGTGGTGGGTCTGTCATTTTGTCGATGTCAGATTGTGCGAGTGTGTTTTTCTCTATCATCCTTTTGGTGGTAGTAGCTGGTGTGAGTTTGCTCAGTAATCCCTTTGGTGGTGGGTCTATCCTTTCATCGATGTCAGATTGTGCGAGTGTGTTTTGCTCTATCATCCTTTTGGCAGTAGGAGCTGGTGTGAGTTTGCTCAGTGATCCTTTTGGTGGTGGATCTGTCATTTCATCAATGTCAGATTGTGCGAGTGTGTTTTTCTCTATCATACTTTTGGTGATAGTAGCCGGTGTGAGTTTGCTCCATCATCCTTTTGGTGGTGGGTCTGTGATTTCGTCGACCATAGATTGTGGGAGTTTGTTTTGCTCTATCATCCTTTTGGTTTTAGTAGCCGGTGTGAGTTCGCTCCGTCATCGGTTCGGTGGTAGTTCTGTCATTTCGTCGATGTCAGATTTTGCGAGTGTTTTGCTCTATCATTCTTTTAGTTGTAGTAGCCGGTGTGAGTTTGCTCCGTCATCCTTTTGGTGGTGGGTCTGTCATTTCATCGATTTCAAATTATGCGAGTGTGTGTTGCTCTATCATCCTTTTGGTGATAGTAGCCGCTGTGAGTTTGCTCCGTCATCCTTTTGGTGGTGGGTCTATCATTTTTTCGATGTCAGATTGTGCGAGTGTGTTTTGCTATATCATCCTTTTGGTGGTAGTAGCTGGTGTGAGTTTGCTCAGTAATCCTTTTGGTGGTGGGTCTATCATTTCATCCATGTCAAATTGTGCGAGTGTGTTTTGCTCTAACATAATTTTGGGTATAGTAGCAGGTGTGAGTTTGCTCTGTCATCCTTTTGATGGTGGGTCTGTGATTTCGTCGATGCTAGATTGTGCGAGTTTTTGTTGCTCTATCATCCTTTTGGTCATAGTAGCCGGTGTGAGTTCGCTCCGTCAGATTTTGCAAGTGTTTTGCTCTATCATTCTTTTAGTTGTAGTAGCCGGTGTGAGTTTGCTCCGTCACCCTTTTGGTGGTGGGTCTGTCATTTCATTGATTTTAAATTATGCGAGTGTGTGTTGCTCTATCATCCTTTTGGTGATAGTAGTCGGTGTGAGTTCGCTCCGTCGTCCTTTTGGTGGTGGGTCTGTCATTTTGTCGATGTCAGATTGTGCGAGTGTGTTTTGCTCTATAATCCTTTAGGTAGTAGTAGCTGGTGTGAGTTTGCTCAATGATCCTTTTGGTGGTGGATCTATCATTTCATCGATGTCAGATTGTGCGAGTGTGTTTTTCTCTATCATACTTTTGGTGATAGTAGCCGGTGTGAGTTTGCTCCATCATCCTTTTGGTGGTTGGTCTGTGATTTCGTCGACGCTAGATTGTGCGAGTTTGTTTTGCTCTATCATCCTTTTGGTTTTAGTAGCCGGTGTGAGTTCGCTCCGTTATCGGTTTGGTGGTGGGTCTGTCATTTCGTCGATGTTAGATTTTGCGAGTATTTTGCTCTATCATTCTTTTAGTTGTAGTAGCCGGTGTGAGTTTGCTCCTTCATCCTTTTGGTGGTGGGTCTGTTATTTCATCGATTTCAAATTATGCGAGTGTGTCTTGCTCTATCATCCTTTTGGTGATAGTAGCCGATGTGAGTTTGCTCCGTCATCCTTTTGGTGGTGGGTCTGTCATTTTGTCGATGTCAGATTGTGCGAGTGTGTTTTTCTCTATCATCCTTTTGGTGGTAGTAGCTGGTGTGAGTTTGCTCAGTAATCCCTTTGGTGGTGGGTCTATCCTTTCATCGATGTCAGATTGTGCGAGTGTGTTTTGCTCTATCATCCTTTTGGCAGTAGTAGCTGGTGTGAGTTTGCTCAGTGATCCTTTTGGTGGTAGATTTGTCATTTCATCAATGTCAGATTGTGCGAGTGTGTTTTTCTCTATCATACTTTTGGTGATAGTAGCCGGTGTGAGTTTGCTCCATCATCCTTTTGGTGGTGGGTCTGTGATTTCGTCGACGCTAGATTGTGCGAGTTTGTTTTGCTCTATCATCCTTTTGGTTTTAGTAGCAGGTGTGAGTTCGCTCCGTCATCGGTTTGGTGGTGGGTCTGTCATTTCGTCGATGTTAGATTTTGCGAGTGTTTTGCTCTATCATTCTTTTAGTTGTAGTAGCCGGTGTGAGTTTGCTCCGTCATCCTTTTGGTGGTGGGTCTGTCATTTCATCGATTTCAAATTATGCGAGTGTGTGTTGCTCTATCATCCTTTTGGTGATAGTAGCCGCTGTGAGTTTGCTCCGTCATCCTTTTGGTGGTGGGTCTATCATTTTTTCGATGTCAGATTGTGCGAGTGTGTTTTGCTATATCATCCTTTTGGTGGTAGTAGCTGGTGTGAGTTTGCTCAGTAATCCTTTTGGTGGTGGGTCTATCATTTCATCCATGTCAAATTGTGCGAGTGTGTTTTGCTCTAACATAATTTTGGGTATAGTAGCAGGTGTGAGTTTGCTCTGTCATCCTTTTGATGGTGGGTCTGTGATTTCGTCGATGCTAGATTGTGCGAGTTTTTGTTGCTCTATCATCCTTTTGGTCATAGTAGCCGGTGTGAGTTCGCTCCGTCAGATTTTGCAAGTGTTTTGCTCTATCATTCTTTTAGTTGTAGTAGCCGGTGTGAGTTTGCTCCGTCACCCTTTTGGTGGTGGGTCTGTCATTTCATTGATTTTAAATTATGCGAGTGTGTGTTGCTCTATCATCCTTTTGGTGATAGTAGTCGGTGTGAGTTCGCTCCGTCGTCCTTTTGGTGGTGGGTCTGTCATTTTGTCGATGTCAGATTGTGCGAGTGTGTTTTGCTCTATAATCCTTTAGGTAGTAGTAGCTGGTGTGAGTTTGCTCAATGATCCTTTTGGTGGTGGATCTATCATTTCATCGATGTCAGATTGTGCGAGTGTGTTTTTCTCTATCATACTTTTGGTGATAGTAGCCGGTGTGAGTTTGCTCCATCATCCTTTTGGTGGTTGGTCTGTGATTTCGTCGACGCTAGATTGTGCGAGTTTGTTTTGCTCTATCATCCTTTTGGTTTTAGTAGCCGGTGTGAGTTCGCTCCGTTATCAGTTTGGTGGTGGGTCTGTCATTTCGTCGATGTTAGATTTTGCGAGTATTTTGCTCTATCATTCTTTTAGTTGTAGTAGCCGGTGTGAGTTTGCTCCGTCATCCTTTTGGTGGTGGGTCTGTTATTTCATCGATTTCAAATTATGCGAGTGTGTGTTGCTCTATCATCCTTTTGGTGATAGTAGCCGATGTGAGTTTGCTCCGTCATCCTTTTGGTGGTGGGTCTGTCATTTTGTCGATGTCAGATTGTGCGAGTGTGTTTTTCTCTATCATCCTTTTGGTGGTAGTAGCTGGTGTGAGTTTGCTCAGTAATCCCTTTGGTGGTGGGTCTATCCTTTCATCGATGTCAGATTGTGCGAGTGTGTTTTGCTCTATCATCCTTTTGGCAGTAGTAGCTGGTGTGAGTTTGCTCAGTGATCCTTTTGGTGGTGGATCTGTCATATCATCAATGTCAGATTGTGCGAGTGTGTTTTTCTCTATCATACTTTTCGTGATAGTAGCCGGTGTGAGTTTGCTCCATCATCCTTTTGGTGGTGGGTCTGTGATTTCGTCGACCATAGATTGTAGGAGTTTGTTTTGCTCTATCATCCTTTTGGTTTTAGTAGCCGGTGTGAGTTCGCTCCGTCATCGGTTTGGTGGTAGTTCTGTCATTTCGTCGATGTCAGATTTTGCGAGTGTTTTGCTCTATCATTCTTTTAGTTGTAGTAGCCGGTGTGAGTTTGCTCCGTCATCCTTTTGGTGGTGGGTCTGTCATTTCATCGATTTCAAATTATGCGAGTGTGTGTTGCTCTATCATCCTTTTGGTGATAGTAGCCGCTGTGAGTTCGCTCCGTCATCCTTTTGGTGGTGGGTCTATCATTTTTTCGATGTCAGATTGTGCGAGTGTGTTTTGCTATATCATCCTTTTGGTGGTAGTAACTGGTGTGAGTTTGCTCAGTAATCCTTTTGGTGGTGGGTCTATCATTTCATCCATGTCAGATTGTGCGAGTGTGTTTTGCTCTATCATACTTTTGGGTATAGTAGCCGGTGTGAGTTTGCTCTGTCATCCTTTTGATGGTGGGTCTGTGATTTCGTCGATGCTAGATTGTGCGAGTTTTTGTTGCTCTATCATCCTTTTGGTCATAGTAGCCGGTGTGAGTTCGCTCCGTCAGATTTTGCAAGTGTTTTGCTCTATCATTCTTTTAGTTGTAGTAGCCGGTGTGAGTTTGCTCCGTCACCCTTTTGGTGGTGGGTCTGTCATTTCATTGATTTTAAATTATGCGAGTGTGTGTTGCTCTATCATCCTTTTGGTGATAGTAGTCGGTGTGAGTTCGCTCCGTCGTCCTTTTGGTGGTGGGTCTGTCATTTTGTCGATGTCAGATTGTGCGAGTGTGTTTTGCTCTATAATCCTTTAGGTAGTAGTAGCTGGTGTGAGTTTGCTCAATGATCCTTTTGGTGGTGGATCTGTCATTTCATCGATGTCAGATTGTGCGAGTGTGTTTTTCTCTATCATACTTTTGGTGATAGTAGCCGGTGTGAGTTTGCTCCATCATCCTTTTGGTGGTTGGTCTGTGATTTCGTCGACGCTAGATTGTGCGAGTTTGTTTTGCTCTATCATCCTTTTAGTTTTAGTAGCCGGTGTGAGTTCGCTCCGTTATCGGTTTGGTGGTGGGTCTGTCATTTCGTCGATGTTAGATTTTGCGAGTATTTTGCTTTATCATTCTTTTAGTTGTAGTAGCCGGTGTGAGTTTGCTCCATCATCCTTTTGGTGGTGGGTCTGTTATTTCATCGATTTCAAATTATGCGAGTGTGTGTTGCTCTATCATCCTTTTGGTGCTAGTAGCCGGTGTGAGTTTGCTCCGTCATCCTTTTGGTGGTGGGTCTGTCATTTTGTTGATGTCAGATTGTGCGAGTGTGTTTTGCTCTATCAATCTTTTGGTGGTAGTAGCTGGTGTGAGTTTGCTCAGTAATCCCTTTGGTGGTGGGTCTATCCTTTCATCGATGTCAGATTGTGCGAGTGTGTTTTGCTCTATCATCCTTTTGGCAGTAGTAGCTGGTGTGAGTTTGCTCAGTGATCCTTTTGGTGGTAGATCTGTCATTTCATCAATGTCAGATTGTGCGAGTGTGTTTTTCTCTATCATACTTTTGGTGATAGTAGCCGGTGTGAGTTTGCTCCATCATCCTTTGGTGGTAGGTCTGTGATTTCATCGACGATAGATTGTGCGAGTTTGTTTTGCTCTATCATCCTTTTGGTTTTAGTAGCCGGTGTGAGTTCGCTCCGTCATCGGTTCGGTGGTAGTTATGTCATTTCGTGGATGTCAGATTTTGCTTGTGTTTTGATCTATCATTCTTTTAGTTGTAGTAGCCGGTGTGAGTTTGCTCCGTCATCCTTTTGGTGGTGGGTCTGTCATTTCATCGATTTCAAATTATGCGAGTGTGTGTTGCTCTCTCATCCTTTTGGTGATAGTAGCCGCTGTGAGTTCGCTCCGTCATCCTTTTGGTGGTGGGTCTATCATTTTTTCGATGTCAGATTGTGCGAGTGTGTTTTGCTCTATCATCCTTTTGGTGGTAGTAGCTGGTGTGAGTTTGCTCTGTAATCCTTTTGGTGGTGGGTCTATCATTTCATCCATGTCAGATTGTGCGAGTGTGTTTTGCTCTATCATACTTTTGGGTATAGTAGCCGGTGTGAGTTTGCTCTGTCATCCTTTTGATGGTGGGTCTGTGATTTCGTCGATGCTAGATTGTGCTAGTTTTTGTTGCTCTATCATCCTTTTGGTCATAGTAGCCGGTGTGAGTTCGCTCCGTCAGATTTTGCAAGTGTTTTGCTCTATCATTCTTTTAGTTGTAGTAGCCGGTGTGAGTTTGCTCTGTCACCCTTTTGGTGGTGGGTCTGTCATTTCATTGATTTTAAATTATGCGAGTGTGTGTTGCTCTATCATCCTTTTGGTGATAGTAGTCGGTGTGAGTTTGCTCCGTCGTCCTTTTGGTGGTGGGTCTGTCATTTTGTCGATGTCAGATTGTGCGAGTGTGTTTTGCTCTATAATCCTTTAGGTAGTAGTAGCTGGTGTGAGTTTGCTCAATGATCCTTTTGGTGGTGGATCTGTCATTTCATCGATGTCAGATTGTGCGAGTGTGTTTTTCTCTATCATACTTTTGGTGATAGTAGCCGGTGTGAGTTTGCTCCATCATCCTTTTGGTGGTGGGTCTGTGATTTCGTCGACGCTAGATTGTACGAGTTTGTTTTGCTCTATCATCCTTTTGGTTTTAGTAGCCGGTGTGAGTTCGCTCCGTCATCAGTTTGGTGGTGGGTCTGTCATTTCGTCGATGTTAGATTTTGCGAGTGTTTTGCTCTATCATTCTTTTAGTTGTAGTAGCCGGTGTGAGTTTGCTCCGTCATCCTTTTGGTGGTGGGTCTGTTATTTCATCGATTTCAAATTATGCGAGTGTGTGTTGCTCTATCATCCTTTTGGTGCTAGTAGCCTGTGTGAGTTTGCTCCGTCATCCTTTCGGTAGTGGGTCTGTCATTTTGTCGATGTCAGATTGTGCGAGTGTGTTTTGCTCTATCAATCTTTTGGTGGTAGTAGCTGGTGTGAGTTTGCTCAGTAATCCCTTTGGTGGTGGGTCTATCCTTTCATCGATGTCAGATTGTGCGAGTGTGTTTTGCTCTATTATCCTTTTGGCAGTAGTAGCTGGTGTGAGTTTGCTCAGTGATCCTTTTGGTGGTAGATCTGTCATTTCATCAATGTCAGATTGTGCGAGTGTGTTTTTCTCTATCATACTTTTGGTGATAGTAGCCGGTGTGAGTTTGCTCCATCATCCTTTTGGTGGTGGGTCTGTGATTTCGTCGACGATAGATTGTGCGAGTTTGTTTTGCTCTATCATCCTTTTGGTTTTAGTAGCCGGTGTGAGTTCGCTCCGTCATCGGTTCGGTGGTAGTTATGTCATTTCGTGGATGTCAGATTTTGCGAGTGTTTTGCTCTATCATTCTTTTAGTTGTAGTAGCCGGTGTGAGTTTGCTCCGTCATCCTTTTGGTGGTGGGTCTGTCATTTCATCGATTTCAAATTATGCGAGTGTGTGTTGCTCTATCATCCTTTTGGTGATAGTAGCCGCTGTGAGTTCGCTCCGTCATCCTTTTGGTGGTGGGTCTATCATTTTTTCGATGTCAGATTGTGCGAGTGTGTTTTGCTCTATCATCCTTTTGGTGGTAGTAGCTGGTGTGAGTTTGCTCAGTAATCCTTTTGGTGGTGGGTCTATCATTTCATCCATGTCAGATTGTGCGAGTGTGTTTTGCTCTATCATACTTTTGGGTATAGTAGCCGGTGTGAGTTTGCTCTGTCATCCTTTTGATGGTGGGTCTGTGATTTCGTCGATGCTAGATTGTGCTAGTTTTTGTTGCTCTATCATCCTTTTGGTCATAGTAGCCGGTGTGAGTTCGCTCCGTCAGATTTTGCAAGTGTTTTGCTCTATCATTCTTTTAGTTGTAGTAGCCGGTGTGAGTTTGCTCTGTCACCCTTTTGGTGGTGGGTCTGTCATTTCATTGATTTTAAATTATGCGAGTGTGTGTTGCTCTATCATCCTTTTGGTGATAGTAGTCGGTGTGAGTTTGCTCCGTCGTCCTTTTGGTGGTGGGTCTGTCATTTTGTCGATGTCAGATTGTGCGAGTGTGTTTTGCTCTATAATCCTTTAGGTAGTAGTAGCTAGTGTGAGTTTGCTCAATGATCCTTTTGGTGGTGGATCTGTCATTTCATCGATGTCAGATTGTGCGAGTGTGTTTTTCTCTATCATACTTTTGGTGATAGTAGCCGGTGTGAGTTTGCTCCATCATCCTTTTGGTGGTGGGTCTGTGATTTCGTCGACGCTAGATTGTGCGAGTTTGTTTTGCTCTATCATCCTTTTGGTTTTAGTAGCCGGTGTGAGTTCGCTCCGTCATCAGTTTGGTGGTGGGTCTGTCATTTCGTCGATGTTAGATTTTGCGAGTGTTTTGCTCTATCATTCTTTTAGTTGTAGTAGCCGGTGTGAGTTTGCTCCGTCATCCTTTTGGTGGTGGGTCTGTTATTTCATCGATTTCAAATTATGCGAGTGTGTGTTGCTCTATCATCCTTTTGGTGCTAGTAGCCGGTGTGAGTTTGCTCCGTCATCCTTTCGGTAGTGGGTCTGTCATTTTGTCGATGTCAGATTGTGCGAGTGTGTTTTGCTCTATCAATCTTTTGGTGGTAGTAGCTGGTGTGAGTTTGCTCAGTAATCCCTTTGGTGGTGGGTCTATCCTTTCATCGATGTCAGATTGTGCGAGTGTGTTTTGCTCTATCATCCTTTTGGCAGTAGTAGCTGGTGTGAGTTTGCTCAGTGATCCTTTTGGTGGTAGATCTGTCATTTCATCAATGTCAGATTGTGCGAGTGTGTTTTTCTCTATCATACTTTTGGTGATAGTAGCCGGTGTGAGTTTGCTCCATCATCCTTTTGGTGGTGGGTCTGTGATTTCGTCGACGATAGATTGTGCGAGTTTGTTTTGCTCTATCATCCTTTTGGTTTTAGTAGCCGGTGTGAGTTCGCTCCGTCATCGGTTCGGTGGTAGTTATGTCATTTCGTGGATGTCAGATTTTGCGAGTGTTTTGCTCTATCATTCTTTTAGTTGTAGTAGCCGGTGTGAGTTTGCTCCGTCATCCTTTTGGTGGTGGGTCTGTCATTTCATCGATTTCAAATTATGCGAGTGTGTGTTGCTCTATCATCCTTTTGGTGATAGTAGCCGCTGTGAGTTCGCTCCGTCATCCTTTTGGTGGTGGGTCTATCATTTTTTCGATGTCAGATTGTGCGAGTGTGTTTTGCTCTATCATCCTTTTGGTGGTAGTAGCTGGTGTGAGTTTGCTCAGTAATCCTTTTGGTGGTGGGTCTATCATTTCATCCATGTCAGATTGTGCGAGTGTGTTTTGCTCTATCATACTTTTGGGTATAGTAGCCGGTGTGAGTTTGCTCTGTCATCCTTTTGATGGTGGGTCTGTGATTTCGTCGATGCTAGATTGTGCTAGTTTTTGTTGCTCTATCATCCTTTTGGTCATAGTAGCCGGTGTGAGTTCGCTCCGTCAGATTTTGCAAGTGTTTTGCTCTATCATTCTTTTAGTTGTAGTAGCCGGTGTGAGTTTGCTCTGTCACCCTTTTGGTGGTGGGTCTGTCATTTCATTGATTTTAAATTATGCGAGTGTGTGTTGCTCTATCATCCTTTTGGTGATAGTAGTCGGTGTGAGTTTGCTCCGTCGTCCTTTTGGTGGTGGGTCTGTCATTTTGTCGATGTCAGATTGTGCGAGTGTGTTTTGCTCTATAATCCTTTAGGTAGTAGTAGCTGGTGTGAGTTTGCTCAATGATCCTTTTGGTGGTGGATCTGTCATTTCATCGATGTCAGATTGTGCGAGTGTGTTTTTCTCTATCATACTTTTGGTGATAGTAGCCGGTGTGAGTTTGCTCCATCATCCTTTTGGTGGTGGGTCTGTGATTTCGTCGACGCTAGATTGTGCGAGTTTGTTTTGCTCTATCATCCTTTTGGTTTTAGTAGCCGGTGTGAGTTCGCTCCGTCATCAGTTTGGTGGTGGGTCTGTTATTTCGTCGATGTTAGATTTTGCGAGTGTTTTGCTCTATCATTCTTTTAGTTGTAGTAGCCGGTGTGAGTTTGCTCCGTCATCCTTTTGGTGGTGGGTCTGTTATTTCATCGATTTCAAATTATGCGAGTGTGTGTTGCTCTATCATCCTTTTGGTGCTAGTAGCCGGTGTGAGTTTGCTCCGTCATCCTTTCGGTAGTGGGTCTGTCATTTTGTCGATGTCAGATTGTGCGAGTGTGTTTTGCTCTATCAATCTTTTGGTGGTAGTAGCTGGTGTGAGTTTGCTCAGTAATCCCTTTGGTGGTGGGTATATCCTTTCATCGATGTCAGATTGTGCGAGTGTGTTTTGCTCTATCATCCTTTTGGCAGTAGTAGCTGGTGTGAGTTTGCTCAGTGATCCTTTTGGTGGTAGATCTGTCATTTCATCAATGTCAGATTGTGCGAGTGTGTTTTTCTCTATCATACTTTTGGTGATAGTAGCCGGAGTGAGTTTGCTCCATCATCCTTTTGGTGGTGGGTCTGTGATTTCGTCGACGATAGATTGTGCGAGTTTGTTTTGCTCTATCATCCTTTTGGTTTTAGTAGCCGGTGTGAGTTCGCTCCGTCATCGGTTCGGTGGTAGTTATGTCATTTCGTGGATGTCAGATTTTGCGAGTGTTTTGCTCTATCATTCTTTTAGTTGTAGTAGCCGGTGTGAGTTTGCTCCGTCATCCTTTTGGTGGTGGGTCTGTCATTTCATCGATTTCAAATTATGCGAGTGTGTGTTGCTCTATCATCCTTTTGGTGATAGTAGCCGCTGTGAGTTCGCTCCGTCATCCTTTTGGTGGTGGGTCTATCATTTTTTCGATGTCAGATTGTGCGAGTGTGTTTTGCTCTATCATCCTTTTGGTGGTAGTAGCTGGTGTGAGTTTGCTCAGTAATCCTTTTGGTCGTGGGTCTATCATTTCATCCATGTCAGATTGTGCGAGTGTGTTTTGCTCTATCATACTTTTGGGTATAGTAGCCGGTGTGAGTTTGCTCTGTCATCCTTTTGATGGTGGGTCTGTGATTTCGTCGATGCTAGATTGTGCTAGTTTTTGTTGCTCTATCATCCTTTTGGTCATAGTAGCCGGAGTGAGTTCGCTCCGTCAGATTTTGCAAGTGTTTTGCTCTATCATTCTTTTAGTTGTAGTAGCCGGTGTGAGTTTGCTCTGTCACCCTTTTGGTGGTGGGTCTGTCATTTCATTGATTTTAAATTATGCGAGTGTGTGTTGCTCTATCATCCTTTTGGTGATAGTAGTCGGTGTGAGTTTGCTCCGTCATCCTTTTGGTGGTGGGTCTGTTATTTCATCGATTTCAAATTATGCGAGTGTGTGTTGCTCTATCATCCTTTTGGTGCTAGTAGCCGGTGTGAGTTTGCTCCGTCATCCTTTCGGTAGTGGGTCTGTCATTTTGTCGATGTCAGATTGTGCGAGTGTGTTTTGCTCTATCAATCTTTTGGTGGTAGTAGCTGGTGTGAGTTTGCTCAGTAATCCCTTTGGTGGTGGGTATATCCTTTCATCGATGTCAGATTGTGCGAGTGTGTTTTGCTCTATCATCCTTTTGGCAGTAGTAGCTGGTGTGAGTTTGCTCAGTGATCCTTTTGGTGGTAGATCTGTCATTTCATCAATGTCAGATTGTGCGAGTGTGTTTTTCTCTATCATACTTTTGGTGATAGTAGCCGGAGTGAGTTTGCTCCATCATCCTTTTGGTGGTGGGTCTGTGATTTCGTCGACGATAGATTGTGCGAGTTTGTTTTGCTCTATCATCCTTTTGGTTTTAGTAGCCGGTGTGAGTTCGCTCCGTCATCGGTTCGGTGGTAGTTATGTCATTTCGTGGATGTCAGATTTTGCGAGTGTTTTGCTCTATCATTCTTTTAGTTGTAGTAGCCGGTGTGAGTTTGCTCCGTCATCCTTTTGGTGGTGGGTCTGTCATTTCATCGATTTCAAATTATGCGAGTGTGTGTTGCTCTATCATCCTTTTGGTGATAGTAGCCGCTGTGAGTTCGCTCCGTCATCCTTTTGGTGGTGGGTCTATCATTTTTTCGATGTCAGATTGTGCGAGTGTGTTTTGCTCTATCATCCTTTTGGTGGTAGTAGCTGGTGTGAGTTTGCTCAGTAATCCTTTTGGTCGTGGGTCTATCATTTCATCCATGTCAGATTGTGCGAGTGTGTTTTGCTCTATCATACTTTTGGGTATAGTAGCCGGTGTGAGTTTGCTCTGTCATCCTTTTGATGGTGGGTCTGTGATTTCGTCGATGCTAGATTGTGCTAGTTTTTGTTGCTCTATCATCCTTTTGGTCATAGTAGCCGGAGTGAGTTCGCTCCGTCAGATTTTGCAAGTGTTTTGCTCTATCATTCTTTTAGTTGTAGTAGCCGGTGTGAGTTTGCTCTGTCACCCTTTTGGTGGTGGGTCTGTCATTTCATTGATTTTAAATTATGCGAGTGTGTGTTGCTCTATCATCCTTTTGGTGATAGTAGTCGGTGTGAGTTTGCTCCGTCGTCCTTTTGGTGGTGGGTCTGTCATTTTGTCGATGTCAGATTGTGCGAGTGTGTTTTGCTCTATAATCCTTTAGGTATTAGTAGCTGGTGTGAGTTTGCTCAATGATCCTTTTGGTGGTGGATCTGTCATTTCATCGATGTCAGATTGTGCGAGTGTGTTTTTCTCTATCATACTTTTGGTGATAGTAGCCGGTGTGAGTTTGCTCCATCATCCTTTTGGTGGTGGGTCTGTGATTTCGTCGACGCTAGATTGTGCGAGTTTGTTTTGCTCTATCATCCTTTTGGTTTTAGTAGCCGGTGTGAGTTCGCTCCGTCATCAGTTTGGTGGTGGGTCTGTCATTTCGTCGATGTTAGATTTTGCGAGTGTTTTGCTCTATCATTCTTTTAGTTGTAGTAGCCGGTGTGAGTTTGCTCCGTCATCCTTTTGGTGGTGGGTCTGTTATTTCATCGATTTCAAATTATGCGAGTGTGTGTTGCTCTATCATCCTTTTGGTGCTAGTAGCCGGTGTGAGTTTGCTCCGTCATCCTTTCGGTAGTGGGTCTGTCATTTTGTCGATGTCAGATTGTGCGAGTGTGTTTTGCTCTATCAATCTTTTGGTGGTAGTAGCTGGTGTGAGTTTGCTCAGTAATCCCTTTGGTGGTGGGTCTATCCTTTCATCGATGTCAGATTGTGCGAGTGTGTTTTGCTCTATCATCCTTTTGGCAGTAGTAGCTGGTGTGAGTTTGCTCAGTGATCCTTTTGGTGGTAGATCTGTCATTTCATCAATGTCAGATTGTGCGAGTGTGTTTTTCTCTATCATACTTTTGGTGATAGTAGCCGGTGTGAGTTTGCTCCATCATCCTTTTGGTGGTAGGTCTGTGATTTCGTCGACACTAGATTATGCGAGTTTGTTTTGCTCTATCATCCTTTTGGTTTTAGTAGCCGGTGTGAGTTCGCTCCGTCATCGATTCGGTGGTGGGTCTGTCATTTCGTGGATGTTAGATTTTGCGAGTGTTTTGCTCTATCATTCTTTTAGTTGTAGTAGCCGGTGTGAGTTTGCTCCGTCATCCTTTTGGTGGTGGGTCTGTTATTTCATCGATTTCAAATTATGCGAGTGTGTGTTGCTCTATCATCCTTTTGGTGCTAGTAGCCGGTGTGAGTTTGCTCCGTCATCCTTTTGGTGGTGGGTCTATCATTTTTTCGATGTCAGATTGTGCGAGTGTGTTTTGCTCTATCATCCTTTTGGTGGTAGTAGCTGGTGTGAGTTTGCTCAGTAATCCTTTTGGTGGTGGGTCTATCATTTCATCCATGTCAGATTGTGCGAGTGTGTTTTTCTCTATCATACTTTTGGGTATAGTAGCCGGTGTGAGTTTGCTCTGTCATCCTTTTGATGGTGGGTCTGTGATTTCGTCGATGCTAGATTGTGCTAGTTTTTGTTGCTCTATCATCCTTTTGGTCATAGTAGCCGGAGTGAGTTCGCTCCGTCAGATTTTGCAAGTGTTTTGCTCTATCATTCTTTTAGTTGTAGTAGCCGGTGTGAGTTTGCTCTGTCACTCTTTTGGTGGTGGGTCTGTAATTTCATTGATTTTAAATTATGCGAGTGTGTGTTGCTCTATCATCCTTTTGGTGATAGTAGTCGGTGTGAGTTTGCTCCGTCGTCCTTTTGGTGGTGGGTCTGTCATTTTGTCGATGTCAGATTGTGCGAGTGTGTTTTGCTCTATAATCCTTTAGGTAGTAGTAGCTGGTGTGAGTTTGCTCAATGATCCTTTTGGTGGTGGATCTGTCATTTCATCGATGTCAGATTGTGCGAGTGTGTTTTTCTCTATCATACTTTTGGTGATACTAGCCGGTGTGAGTTTGCTCCATCATCCTTTTGGTGGTGGGTCTGTGATTTCGTCGACGCTAGATTGTGCGAGTTTGTTTTGCTCTATCATCCTTTTGGTTTTAGTAGCCGGTGTGAGTTCGCTCCGTCATCAGTTTGGTGGTGGGTCTGTCATTTCGTCGATGTTAGATTTTGCGAGTGTTTTGCTCTATCATTCTTTTAGTTGTAGTAGCCGGTGTGAGTTTGCTCCGTCATCCTTTTGGTGGTGGGTCTGTTATTTCATCGATTTCAAATTATGCGAGTGTGTGTTGCTCTATCATCCTTTTGGTGCTAGTAGCCGGTGTGAGTTTGCTCCGTCATCCTTTCGGTAGTGGGTCTGTCATTTTGTCGATGTCAGATTGTGCGAGTGTGTTTTGCTCTATCAATCTTTTGGTGGTAGTAGCTGGTGTGAGTTTGCTCAGTAATCCCTTTGGTGGTGGGTCTATCCTTTCATCGATGTCAGATTGTGCGAGTGTGTTTTGCTCTATCATCCTTTTGGCAGTAGTAGCTGGTGTGAGTTTGCTCAGTGATCCTTTTGGTGGTAGATCTGTCATTTCATCAATGTCAGATTGTGCGAGTGTGTTTTTCTCTATCATACTTTTGGTGATAGTAGCCGGTGTGAGTTTGCTCCATCATCCTTTTGGTGGTAGGTCTGTGATTTCGTCGACACTAGATTATGCGAGTTTGTTTTGCTCTATCATCCTTTTGGTTTTAGTAGCCGGTGTGAGTTCGCTCCGTCATCGATTTGGTGGTGGGTCTGTCATTTCGTCGATGTTAGATTTTGCGAGTGTTTTGCTCTATCATTCTTTTAGTTGTAGTAGCCGGTGTGAGTTTGCTCCGTCATCCTTTTGGTGGTGGGTCTGTTATTTCATCGATTTCAAATTATGCGAGTGTGTGTTGCTCTATCATCCTTTTGGTGCTAGTAGCCGGTGTGAGTTTGCTCCGTCATCCTTTTGGTGGTGGGTCTGTCATTTTGTCGATGTTAGATTGTGCGAGTGTGTTTTGCTCTATCAATCTTTTGGTGGTAGTAGCTGGTGTGAGTTTGCTCAGTAATCCCTTTGGTGGTGGGTCTATCCTTTCATCGATGTCAGATTGTGCGAGTGTGTTTTGCTCTATCATCCTTTTGGCAGTAGTAACTTGTGTGAGTTTGCTCAGTGATCCTTTTGGTGGTAGATCTGTCATTTCATCAATGTCAGATTGTGCGAGTGTGTTTTTCTCTATCATACTTTTGGTGATAGTAGCCGGTGTGAGTTTGCTCCATCATCCTTTGGTGGTGGGTCTGTGATTTCGTCGACGATAGATTGTGCGAGTTTGTTTTGCTCTATCATCCTTTTGGTTTTAGTAGCCGGTGTGAGTTCGCTCCGTCATCGGTTCGGTGGTAGTTATGTCATTTCGTGGATGTCAGATTTTGCGAGTGTTTTGCTCTATCATTCTTTTAGTTGTAGTAGCCGGTGTGAGTTTGCTCCGTCATCCTTTTGGTGGTGGGTCTGTGATTTCGTCGACGCTAGATTGTGCGAGTTTGTTTTGCTCTATCATCCTTTTGGTTTTAGTAGCCGGTGTGAGTTCGCTCTGTCATCAGTTTGGTGGTGGGTCTGTCATTTCGTCGATGTTAGATTTTGCGAGTGTTTTGCTCTATCATTCTTTTAGTTGTAGTAGCCGGTGTGAGTTTGCTCCGTCATCCTTTTGGTGGTGGGTCTGTTATTTCATCGATTTGAAATTATGCGACTGTGTGTTGCTCTATCATCCTTTTGGTGCTAGTAGCCGGTGTGAGTTTGCTCCGTCATCCTTTCGGTGGTGGGTCTGTCATTTTGTCGATGTCAGATTGTGCGAGTGTGTTTTGCTCTATCAATCTTTTGGTGGTAGTAGCTGGTGTGAGTTTGCTCAGTAATCCCTTTGGTGGTGGGTCTATCCTTTCATCGATGTCAGATTGTGCGAGTGTGTTTTGCTCTATCATCCTTTTGGCAGTAGTAGCTGGTGTGAGTTTGCTCAGTGATCCTTTTGGTGGTAGATCTGTCATTTCATCAATGTCAGATTGTGCGAGTGTGTTTTTCTCTATCATACTTTTGGTGATAGTAGCCGGTGTGAGTTTGCTCCATCATCCTTTTGGTGGTGGGTCTGTGATTTCGTCGACACTAGATTATGCGAGTTTGTTTTGCTCTATCATCCTTTTGGTTTTAGTAGCCGGTGTGAGTTCGCTCCGTCATCGATTTGGTGGTGGGTCTGTCATTTCGTCGATGTTAGATTTTGCGAGTGTTTTGCTCTATCATTCTTTTAGTTGTAGTAGCCGGTGTGAGTTTGCTCCGTCATCCTTTTGGTGGTGGGTCTGTTATTTCATCGATTTCAAATTATGCGAGTGTGTGTTGCTCTATCATCCTTTTGGTGCTAGTAGCCGGTGTGAGTTTGCTCCGTCATCCTTTTGGTGGTGGGTCTGTCATTTTGTCGATGTCAGATTGTGCGAGTGTGTTTTGCTCTATCAATCTTTTGGTGGTAGTAGCTGGTGTGAGTTTGCTCAGTAATCCCTTTGGTGGTGGGTCTATCCTTTCATCGATGTCAGATTGTGCGAGTGTGTTTTGCTCTATCATCCTTTTGGCAGTAGTAACTGGTGTGAGTTTGCTCAGTGATCCTTTTGGTGGTAGATCTGTCATTTCATCAATGTCAGATTGTGCGAGTGTGTTTTTCTCTATCATACTTTTGGTGATAGTAGCCGGTGTGAGTTTTCTCCATCATCCTTTGGTGGTGGGTCTGTGATTTCGTCGACGATAGATTGTGCGAGTTTGTTTTGCTCTATCATCCTTTTGGTTTTAGTAGCCGGTGTGAGTTCGCTCCGTCATCGGTTCAGTGGTAGTTATGTCATTTCGTGGATGTCAAATTTTGCGAGTGTTTTGCTCTATCATTCTTTTAGTTGTAGTAGCCGGTGTGAGTTTGCTTCGTCATCCTTTTGGTGGTGGGTCTGTCATTTCATCGATTTCAAATTATGCGAGTGTGTGTTGCTCTATCATCCTTTTGGTGATAGTAGCCGCTGTGAGTTCGCTCCGTCATCCTTTTGGTGGTGGGTCTATCATTTTTTCGATGTCAGATTGTGCGAGTGTGTTTTGCTCTATCATCCTTTTGGTGGTAGTAGCTGGTGTGAGTTTGCTCAGTAATCCTTTTGGTGGTGGGTCTATCATTTCATCCATGTCAGATTGTGCGAGTGTGTTTTGCTCTATCATACTTTTGGGTATAGTAGCCGGTGTGAGTTTGCTCTGTCATCCTTTTGATGGTGGGTCTGTGATTTCGTCGATGCTAGATTGTGCGAGTTTTTGTTGCTCTATCATCCTTTTGGTCATAGTAGCCGGTGTGAGTTCGCTCCGTCAGATTTTGCAAGTGTTTTGCTCTATCATTCTTTTAGTTGTAGTAGCCGGTGTGAGTTTGCTCTGTCACCCTTTTGGTGGTGGGTCTGTCATTTCATTGATTTTAAATTATGCGAGTGTGTGTTGCTCTATCATCCTTTTGGTGATAGTAGTCGGTGTGAGTTTGCTCCGTCGTCCTTTTGGTGGTGGGTCTGTCATTTTGTCGATGTCAGATTGTGCGAGTGTGTTTTGCTCTATAATCCTTTAGGTAGTAGTAGCTGGTGTGAGTTTGCTAAATGATCCTTTTGGTGGTGGATCTGTCATTTCATCGATGTCAGATTGTGCGAGTGTGTTTTTCTCTATCATACTTTTGGTGATAGTAGCCGGTGTGAGTTTGCTCCATCATCCTTTTGGTGGTGGGTCTGTGATTTCGTCGACGCAAGATTGTGCGAGTTTGTTTTGCTCTATCATCCTTTTGGTTTTAGTAGCCGGTGTGAGTTCGCTCCGTCATCAGTTTGGTGGTGGGTCTGTCATTTCGTCGATGTTAGATTTTGCGAGTGTTTTGCTCTATCATTCTTTTAGTTGTAGTAGCCGGTGTGAGTTTGCTCCGTCATCCTTTTGGTGGTGGGTCTGTTATTTCATCGATTTCAAATTATGCGAGTGTGTGTTGCTCTATCATCCTTTTGGTGCTAGTAGCCGGTGTGAGTTTGCTCCGTCATCCTTTCGGTGGTGGGTCTGTCATTTTGTCGATGTCAGATTGTGCGAGTGTGTTTTGCTCTATCAATCTTTTGGTGGTAGTAGCTGGTGTGAGTTTGCTCAGTAATCCCTTTGGTGGTGGGTCTATCCTTTCATCGATGTCAGATTGTGCGAGTGTGTTTTGCTCTATCATCCTTTTGGCAGTAGTAGCTGGTGTGAGTTTGCTCAGTGATCCTTTTGGTGGTAGATCTGTCATTTCATCAATGTCAGATTGTGCGACTGTGTTTTTCTCTATCATACTTTTGGTGATAGTAGCCGGTGTGAGTTTGCTCCATCATCCTTTGGTGGTGGGTCTATGATTTCGTCGACGATAGATTGTGAGAGTTTGTTTTGCTCTATCATCCTTTTGGTTTTAGTAGCCGGTGTGAATTCGCTCCGTCATCGGTTCGGTGGTAGTTATGTCATTTCGTGGATGTCAGATTTTGCGAGTGTTTTGCTCTATCATTCTTTTAGTTGTAGTAGCCGGTGTGAGTTTGATCCGTCATCCTTTTGGTGGTGGGTCTGTCATTTCATCGATTTCAAATTATGCGAGTGTGTGTTGCTCTATCATCCTTTTGGTGATAGTAGCCGCTGTGAGTTCGCTCCGTCATCCTTAGGGATGGCAAACAAACCCGGGCCCGCCCACACCCGCCCGGGTCCTCCCCGAAATTAACGGGGGAAATCCGATTTAATTGGGTGCGGGTGCGGGTGCGGGTGAAACCCGGTTCTTAACTACGGGTGCGGGTGCGGGTAGACACTAAGACCCGCCCGCACCCGCACCCGCCCCCGCCCCAAATAATATATTTTATTTTGATTTCCTTATTTTATTTATTTTAATATTTATTTATTAATTATACTTTTAATTAAGTTATTAATATTCTTATTGCAATTAAAATAATAAAATTAATCAAGTTAATATTCATTTATTAATTAAAATTTTAATTAAATAATTAATTAATTTATTAAAATAATCAATTTTTTAATTAAATTACTAATTTTTATTATAATTAAAATAATAATAATTTTTTGCGGGTGGGGGCGGGGCGGGTGCGGGTGCACCCGTTTTCTACTGGGGGCGGGTCTGGGTGGTAAATTTTCACCCCCGATTGGATTTGGGGGCGGGGACGGGTCTGTTACATGGATGCGGGTGCGGGTGCGGGTATAGTTAAACCCACCCCCGACCCGCCCCGTTGCCATCCCTAGTCATCCTTTTGGTGGTGGGTCTATCATTTTTTCGATGTCAGATTGTGCGAGTGTGTTTTGCTCTATCATCCTTTTGGTGGTAGTAGCTGGTGTGAGTTTGCTCAGTAATCCTTTTGGTGGTGGGTCTATCATTTCATCCATGTCAGATTGTGCGAGTGTGTTTTTCTCTATCATACTTTTGGGTATAGTAGCCGGTGTGAGTTTGCTCTGTCATCCTTTTGATGGTGGGTCTGTGATTTCGTCGATGCTAGATTGTGCGAGTTTTTGTTGCTCTATCATCCTTTTGGTCATAGTAGCCGGTGTGAGTTCGCTCCGTCAGATTTTGCAAGTGTTTTGCTCTATCATTCTTTTAGTTGTAGTAGCCGGTGTGAGTTTGCTCTGTCACCCTTTTGGTGGTGGGTCTGTCATTTCATTGATTTTAAATTATGCGAGTGTGTGTTGCTCTATCATCCTTTTGGTGATAGTAGTCGGTGTGAGTTTGCTCCGTCGTCCTTTTGGTGGTGGGTCTGTCATTTTGTCGATGTCAGATTGTGCGAGTGTGTTTTGCTCTATAATCCTTTAGGTAGTAGTAGCTGGTGTGAGTTTGCTCAATGATCCTTTTGGTGGTGGATCTGTCATTTCATCGATGTCAGATTGTGCGAGTGTGTTTTTCTCTATCATACTTTTGGTGATAGTAGCCGGTGTGAGTTTGCTCCATCATCCTTTTGGTGGTGGGTCTGTGATTTCGTCGACGCTAGATTGTGCGAGTTTGTTTTGCTCTATCATCCTTTTGGTTTTAGTAGCCGGTGTGAGTTCGCTCCGTCATCAGTTTGGTGGTGGGTCTGTCATTTCGTCGATGTTATATTTTGCGAGTGTTTTGCTCTATCATTCTTTTAGTTGTAGTAGCCGGTGTGAGTTTGCTCCGTCATCCTTTTGGTGGTGGGTCTGTTATTTCATCGATTTCAAATTATGCGAGTGTGTGTTGCTCTATCATCCTTTTGGTGCTAGTAGCCGGTGTGAGTTTGCTCCGTCATCCTTTCGGTGGTGGGTCTGTCATTTTGTCGATGTCAGATTGTGCGAGTGTGTTTTGCTCTATCAATCTTTTGGTGGTAGTAGCTGGTGTGAGTTTGCTCAGTAATCCCTTTGGTGGTGGGTCTATCCTTTCATCGATGTCAGATTGTGCGAGTGTGTTTTGCTCTATCATCCTTTTGGCAGTAGTAGCTGGTGTGAGTTTGCTCAGTGATCCTTTTGGTGGTAGATCTGTCATTTCATCAATGTCAGATTGTGCGAGTGTGTTTTTCTCTATCATACTTTTGGTGATAGTAGCCGGTGTGAGTTTGCTCCATCATCCTTTGGTGGTGGGTCTATGATTTCGTCGACGATAGATTGTGAGAGTTTGTTTTGCTCTATCATCCTTTTGGTTTTAGTAGCCGGTGTGAATTCGCTCCGTCATCGGTTCGGTGGTAGTTATGTCATTTCGTGGATGTCAGATTTTGCGAGTGTTTTGCTCTATCATTCTTTTAGTTGTAGTAGCCGGTGTGAGTTTGATCTGTCATCCTTTTGGTGGTGGGTCTGTCATTTCATCGATTTCAAATTATGCGAGTGTGTGTTGCTCTATCATCCTTTTGGTGATAGTAGCCGCTGTGAGTTCGCTCCGTCATCCTTAGGGATGGCAAACAAACCCGGGCCCGCCCACACCCGCCCGGGTCCTCCCCGAAATTAACGGGGGAAATCCGATTTAATTGGGTGCGGGTGCGGGTGCGGGTGAAACCCGGTTCTTAACTACGGGTGCGGGTGCGGGTAGACACTAAGACCCGCCCGCACCCGCACCCGCCCCCGCCCCAAATAATATATTTTATTTTGATTTCCTTATTTTATTTATTTTAATATTTATTTATTAATTATACTTTTAATTAAGTTATTAATATTCTTATTGCAATTAAAATAATAAAATTAATCAAGTTAATATTCATTTATTAATTAAAATTTTAATTAAATAATTAATTAATTTATTAAAATAATCAATTTTTTAATTAAATTACTAATTTTTATTATAATTAAAATAATAATAATTTTTTGCGGGTGGGGGCGGGGCGGGTGCGGGTGCACCCGTTTTCTACTGGGGGCGGGTCTGGGTGGTAAATTTTCACCCCCGATTGGATTTGGGGGCGGGGACGGGTCTGTTACATGGATGCGGGTGCGGGTGCGGGTATAGTTAAACCCACCCTCGACCCGCCCCGTTGCCATCCCTAGTCATCCTTTTGGTGGTGGGTCTATCATTTTTTCGATGTCAGATTGTGCGAGTGTGTTTTGCTCTATCATCCTTTTGGTGGTAGTAGCTGGTGTGAGTTTGCTCAGTAATCCTTTTGGTGGTGGGTCTATCATTTCATCCATGTCAGATTGGGCGAGTGTGTTTTGCTCTATCATACTTTTGGGTATAGTAGCCGGTGTGAGTTTGCTCTGTCATCCTTTTGATGGTGGGTCTGTGATTTCGTCGATGCTAGATTGTGCGAGTTTTTGTTGCTCTATCATCCTTTTGGTCATAGTAGCCGGTGTGAGTTCGCTCCGTCAGATTTTGCAAGTGTTTTGCTCTATCATTCTTTTATTTGTAGTAGCCGGTGTGAGTTTGCTCTGTCACCCTTTTGGTGGTGGGTCTGTCATTTCATTGATTTTAAATTATGCGAGTGTGTGTTGCTCTATCATCCTTTTGGTGATAGTAGTCGGTGTGAGTTTGCTCCGTCGTCCTTTTGGTGGTGGGTCTGTCATTTTGTCGATGTCAGATTGTGCGAGTGTGTTTTGCTCTATAATCCTTTAGTTAGTAGTAGCTGGTGTGAGTTTGCTCAATGATCCTTTTGGTGGTGGATCTGTCATTTCATCGATGTCAGATTGTGCGAGTGTGTTTTTCTCTATCATACTTTTGGTGATAGTAGCCGGTGTGAGTTTGCTCCATCATCCTTTTGGTGGTGGGTCTGTGATTTCGTCGACGCTAGATTGTGCGAGTTTGTTTTGCTCTATCATCCTTTTGGTTTTAGTAGCCGGTGTGAGTTCGCTCCGTCATCAGTTTGGTGGTGGGTCTGTCATTTCGTCGATGTTAGATTTTGCGAGTGTTTTGCTCTATCATTCTTTTAGTTGTAGTAGCCGGTGTGAGTTTGCTCCGTCATCCTTTTGGTGGTGGGTCTGTTATTTCATCGATTTCAAATTATGCGAGTGTGTGTTGCTCTATCATCCTTTTGGTGCTAGTAGCCGGTGTGAGTTTGCTCCGTCATCCTTTCGGTGGTGGGTCTGTCATTTTGTCGATGTCAGATTGTGCGAGTGTGTTTTGCTCTATCAATCTTTTGGTGGTAGTAGCTGGTGTGAGTTTGCTCAGTAATCCCTTTGGTGGTGGGTCTATCCTTTCATCGATGTCAGATTGTGCGAGTGTGTTTTGCTCTATCATCCTTTTGGCAGTAGTAGCTGGTGTGAGTTTGCTCAGTGATCCTTTTGGTGGTAGATCTGTCATTTCATCAATGTCAGATTGTGCGAGTGTGTTTTTCTCTATCATACTTTTGGTGATAGTAGCCGGTGTGAGTTTGCTCCATCATCCTTTGGTGGTGGGTCTATGATTTCGTCGACGATAGATTGTGAGAGTTTGTTTTGCTCTATCATCCTTTTGGTTTTAGTAGCCGGTGTGAATTCGCTCCGTCATCGGTTCGGTGGTAGTTATGTCATTTCGTGGATGTCAGATTTTGCGAGTGTTTTGCTCTATCATTCTTTTAGTTGTAGTAGCCGGTGTGAGTTTGATCCGTCATCCTTTTGGTGGTGGGTCTGTCATTTCATCGATTTCAAATTATGCGAGTGTGTGTTGCTCTATCATCCTTTTGGTGATAGTAGCCGCTGTGAGTTCGCTCCGTCATCCTTAGGGATGGCAAACAAACCCGGGCCCGCCCACACCCGCCCGGGTCCTCCCCGAAATTAACGGGGGAAATCCGATTTAATTGGGTGCGGGTGCGGGTGCGGGTGAAACCCGGTTCTTAACTACGGGTGCGGGTGCGGGTAGACACTAAGACCCGCCCGCACCCGCACCCGCCCCCGCCCCAAATAATATATTTTATTTTGATTTCCTTATTTTATTTATTTTAATATTTATTTATTAATTATACTTTTAATTAAGTTATTAATATTCTTATTGCAATTAAAATAATAAAATTAATCAAGTTAATATTCATTTATTAATTAAAATTTTAATTAAATAATTAATTAATTTATTAAAATAATCAATTTTTTAATTAAATTACTAATTTTTATTATAATTAAAATAATAATAATTTTTTGCGGGTGGGGGCGGGGCGGGTGCGGGTGCACCCGTTTTCTACTGGGGGCGGGTCTGGGTGGTAAATTTTCACCCCCGATTGGATTTGGGGGCGGGGACGGGTCTGTTACATGGATGCGGGTGCGGGTGCGGGTATAGTTAAACCCACCCCCGACCCGCCCCGTTGCCATCCCTAGTCATCCTTTTGGTGGTGGGTCTATCATTTTTTCGATGTCAGATTGTGCGAGTGTGTTTTGCTCTATCATCCTTTTGGTGGTAGTAGCTGGTGTGAGTTTGCTCAGTAATCCTTTTGGTGGTGGGTCTATCATTTCATCCATGTCAGATTGTGCGAGTGTGTTTTTCTCTATCATACTTTTGGGTATAGTAGCCGGTGTGAGTTTGCTCTGTCATCCTTTTGATGGTGGGTCTGTGATTTCGTCGATGCTAGATTGTGCGAGTTTTTGTTGCTCTATCATCCTTTTGGTCATAGTAGCCGGTGTGAGTTCGCTCCGTCAGATTTTGCAAGTGTTTTGCTCTATCATTCTTTTAGTTGTAGTAGCCGGTGTGAGTTTGCTCTGTCACCCTTTTGGTGGTGGGTCTGTCATTTCATTGATTTTAAATTATGCGAGTGTGTGTTGCTCTATCATCCTTTTGGTGATAGTAGTCGGTGTGAGTTTGCTCCGTCGTCCTTTTGGTGGTGGGTCTGTCATTTTGTCGATGTCAGATTGTGCGAGTGTGTTTTGCTCTATAATCCTTTAGGTAGTAGTAGCTGGTGTGAGTTTGCTCAATGATCCTTTTGGTGGTGGATCTGTCATTTCATCGATGTCAGATTGTGCGAGTGTGTTTTTCTCTATCATACTTTTGGTGATAGTAGCCGGTGTGAGTTTGCTCCATCATCCTTTTGGTGGTGGGTCTGTGATTTCGTCGACGCTAGATTGTGCGAGTTTGTTTTGCTCTATCATCCTTTTGGTTTTAGTAGCCGGTGTGAGTTCGCTCCGTCATCAGTTTGGTGGTGGGTCTGTCATTTCGTCGATGTTATATTTTGCGAGTGTTTTGCTCTATCATTCTTTTAGTTGTAGTAGCCGGTGTGAGTTTGCTCCGTCATCCTTTTGGTGGTGGGTCTGTTATTTCATCGATTTCAAATTATGCGAGTGTGTGTTGCTCTATCATCCTTTTGGTGCTAGTAGCCGGTGTGAGTTTGCTCCGTCATCCTTTCGGTGGTGGGTCTGTCATTTTGTCGATGTCAGATTGTGCGAGTGTGTTTTGCTCTATCAATCTTTTGGTGGTAGTAGCTGGTGTGAGTTTGCTCAGTAATCCCTTTGGTGGTGGGTCTATCCTTTCATCGATGTCAGATTGTGCGAGTGTGTTTTGCTCTATCATCCTTTTGGCAGTAGTAGCTGGTGTGAGTTTGCTCAGTGATCCTTTTGGTGGTAGATCTGTCATTTCATCAATGTCAGATTGTGCGAGTGTGTTTTTCTCTATCATACTTTTGGTGATAGTAGCCGGTGTGAGTTTGCTCCATCATCCTTTGGTGGTGGGTCTATGATTTCGTCGACGATAGATTGTGAGAGTTTGTTTTGCTCTATCATCCTTTTGGTTTTAGTAGCCGGTGTGAATTCGCTCCGTCATCGGTTCGGTGGTAGTTATGTCATTTCGTGGATGTCAGATTTTGCGAGTGTTTTGCTCTATCATTCTTTTAGTTGTAGTAGCCGGTGTGAGTTTGATCTGTCATCCTTTTGGTGGTGGGTCTGTCATTTCATCGATTTCAAATTATGCGAGTGTGTGTTGCTCTATCATCCTTTTGGTGATAGTAGCCGCTGTGAGTTCGCTCCGTCATCCTTAGGGATGGCAAACAAACCCGGGCCCGCCCACACCCGCCCGGGTCCTCCCCGAAATTAACGGGGGAAATCCGATTTAATTGGGTGCGGGTGCGGGTGCGGGTGAAACCCGGTTCTTAACTACGGGTGCGGGTGCGGGTAGACACTAAGACCCGCCCGCACCCGCACCCGCCCCCGCCCCAAATAATATATTTTATTTTGATTTCCTTATTTTATTTATTTTAATATTTATTTATTAATTATACTTTTAATTAAGTTATTAATATTCTTATTGCAATTAAAATAATAAAATTAATCAAGTTAATATTCATTTATTAATTAAAATTTTAATTAAATAATTAATTAATTTATTAAAATAATCAATTTTTTAATTAAATTACTAATTTTTATTATAATTAAAATAATAATAATTTTTTGCGGGTGGGGGCGGGGCGGGTGCGGGTGCACCCGTTTTCTACTGGGGGCGGGTCTGGGTGGTAAATTTTCACCCCCGATTGGATTTGGGGGCGGGGACGGGTCTGTTACATGGATGCGGGTGCGGGTGCGGGTATAGTTAAACCCACCCTCGACCCGCCCCGTTGCCATCCCTAGTCATCCTTTTGGTGGTGGGTCTATCATTTTTTCGATGTCAGATTGTGCGAGTGTGTTTTGCTCTATCATCCTTTTGGTGGTAGTAGCTGGTGTGAGTTTGCTCAGTAATCCTTTTGGTGGTGGGTCTATCATTTCATCCATGTCAGATTGTGCGAGTGTGTTTTGCTCTATCATACTTTTGGGTATAGTAGCCGGTGTGAGTTTGCTCTGTCATCCTTTTGATGGTGGGTCTGTGATTTCGTCGATGCTAGATTGTGCGAGTTTTTGTTGCTCTATCATCCTTTTGGTCATAGTAGCCGGTGTGAGTTCGCTCCGTCAGATTTTGCAAGTGTTTTGCTCTATCATTCTTTTATTTGTAGTAGCCGGTGTGAGTTTGCTCTGTCACCCTTTTGGTGGTGGGTCTGTCATTTCATTGATTTTAAATTATGCGAGTGTGTGTTGCTCTATCATCCTTTTGGTGATAGTAGTCGGTGTGAGTTTGCTCCGTCGTCCTTTTGGTGGTGGGTCTGTCATTTTGTCGATGTCAGATTGTGCGAGTGTGTTTTGCTCTATAATCCTTTAGTTAGTAGTAGCTGGTGTGAGTTTGCTCAATGATCCTTTTGGTGGTGGATCTGTCATTTCATCGATGTCAGATTGTGCGAGTGTGTTTTTCTCTATCATACTTTTGGTGATAGTAGCCGGTGTGAGTTTGCTCCATCATCCTTTTGGTGGTGGGTCTGTGATTTCGTCGACGCTAGATTGTGCGAGTTTGTTTTGCTCTATCATCCTTTTGGTTTTAGTAGCCGGTGTGAGTTCGCTCCGTCATCAGTTTGGTGGTGGGTCTGTCATTTCGTCGATGTTAGATTTTGCGAGTGTTTTGCTCTATCATTCTTTTAGTTGTAGTAGCCGGTGTGAGTTTGCTCCGTCATCCTTTTGGTGGTGGGTCTGTTATTTCATCGATTTCAAATTATGCGAGTGTGTGTTGCTCTATCATCCTTTTGGTGCTAGTAGCCGGTGTGAGTTTGCTCCGTCATCCTTTCGGTGGTGGGTCTGTCATTTTGTCGATGTCAGATTGTGCGAGTGTGTTTTGCTCTATCAATCTTTTGGTGGTAGTAGCTGGTGTGAGTTTGCTCAGTAATCCCTTTGGTGGTGGGTCTATCCTTTCATCGATGTCAGATTGTGCGAGTGTGTTTTGCTCTATCATCCTTTTGGCAGTAGTAGCTGGTGTGAGTTTGCTCAGTGATCCTTTTGGTGGTAGATCTGTCATTTCATCAATGTCAGATTGTGCGAGTGTGTTTTTCTCTATCATACTTTTGGTGATAGTAGCCGGTGTGAGTTTGCTCCATCATCCTTTGGTGGTGGGTCTATGATTTCGTCGACGATAGATTGTGAGAGTTTGTTTTGCTCTATCATCCTTTTGGTTTTAGTAGCCGGTGTGAATTCGCTCCGTCATCGGTTCGGTGGTAGTTATGTCATTTCGTGGATGTCAGATTTTGCGAGTGTTTTGCTCTATCATTCTTTTAGTTGTAGTAGCCGGTGTGAGTTTGATCCGTCATCCTTTTGGTGGTGGGTCTGTCATTTCATCGATTTCAAATTATGCGAGTGTGTGTTGCTCTATCATCCTTTTGGTGATAGTAGCCGCTGTGAGTTCGCTCCGTCATCCTTAGGGATGGCAAACAAACCCGGGCCCGCCCACACCCGCCCGGGTCCTCCCCGAAATTAACGGGGGAAATCCGATTTAATTGGGTGCGGGTGCGGGTGCGGGTGAAACCCGGTTCTTAACTACGGGTGCGGGTGCGGGTAGACACTAAGACCCGCCCGCACCCGCACCCGCCCCCGCCCCAAATAATATATTTTATTTTGATTTCCTTATTTTATTTATTTTAATATTTATTTATTAATTATACTTTTAATTAAGTTATTAATATTCTTATTGCAATTAAAATAATAAAATTAATCAAGTTAATATTCATTTATTAATTAAAATTTTAATTAAATAATTAATTAATTTATTAAAATAATCAATTTTTTAATTAAATTACTAATTTTTATTATAATTAAAATAATAATAATTTTTTGCGGGTGGGGGCGGGGCGGGTGCGGGTGCACCCGTTTTCTACTGGGGGCGGGTCTGGGTGGTAAATTTTCACCCCCGATTGGATTTGGGGGCGGGGACGGGTCTGTTACATGGATGCGGGTGCGGGTGCGGGTATAGTTAAACCCACCCCCGACCCGCCCCGTTGCCATCCCTAGTCATCCTTTTGGTGGTGGGTCTATCATTTTTTCGATGTCAGATTGTGCGAGTGTGTTTTGCTCTATCATCCTTTTGGTGGTAGTAGCTGGTGTGAGTTTGCTCAGTAATCCTTTTGGTGGTGGGTCTATCATTTCATCCATGTCAGATTGTGCGAGTGTGTTTTGCTCTATCATACTTTTGGGTATAGTAGCCGGTGTGAGTTTGCTCTGTCATCCTTTTGATGGTGGGTCTGTGATTTCGTCGATGCTAGATTGTGCGAGTTTTTGTTGCTCTTGTGAGGGAAAACTGTCTCACAACATACGTTCTCAAGTTTCGATGATGACAAAGTACAACCTCGGATGAATCAGAGTCGTCATGCATACTTACGATGATGACAAAGTACAACCTCGGATGAATCAGAATCGTCATGCAATACTTAACATATTACATCCTTCCTATATCCTTTTAAATCATCATATTTCATTGGCAATATATGTGACTAATGTTTGGTCGTGACAAGATGCACGAAACAACAAACATATCAATTTTTGCAGGTTTTGTAGCTATGAGTCAACCATACCGTCAGCACACAATTTCACGGGTCAGCGCATGAAGGTCATGCGTCGACCGTTAACTTGGCGCATGCAGGTTTAAGAATCTCACGGGTCAGCGCATGAAGATCATGCGTCGACCGCTGACTCGGCGCATGACAGTTTGAGTGTCACACGGCTCAGCGCACGCCGACCCTATGGTCGACCGTTCGCGCGCAGAAACAGAAATTCTGCTATGTTTCTTTGATCTGTCATCTGTCTGTTTTGTGTATTACTATAAATAGCTGTCTTTTCAATTTTAACAACTAACATTTTTAAACATTTTTTTAAGAACATTTTTGAAAGCATTGTGAGAAAGTGTTCAGGTCAAGAAACGTGAAAGAGGTGCATCAGTGTTCTTCATCTTCATCGTTCAATCAACTCACAAATCCTCAAATTACAGATAATCAATTTTTTGCTGCGGTTTGTGGTTTGCTCAACGGTGATAAGGTTCGAACGCGTGATTGAAGATCCGGTTCGAGTGGAAGCTGGTGCAGGTGTTTCTTGGGAGAAAACCCTTGAGGTTTTACCTATCAAGACTACAGGTTTTGAAGGCTTTTGTTACGGAATCGTCGGTTCAACAATCAAGCGAGTGCGAAGGTGATTGATTAGCGGAAGGTTGATCAATCTAGTAGCTAGGGCGTTGAAAGGTTGAAGACGTTCCGGGTTCAATTTGGGTGTGTCTAAGATCAGCCGTGCCGAAGGTTTGATCAACGGAAGAGTTGTCAATAAGGTGGCTGCAATCGGAGGTCATTCACATCAAATTGGAGGACTTGATTCATCTTGAATCAAGGGGCAAGAAGTGGTAGAAATTATCAGCAACATTAAGATTGTTTGTATCAATTGTCTATCGATTCTTGTGTATAACTGTTCTACCAAACAGGTGATATCTATTCAATACATATCTCAATTCTCATTGTAGAATTGAGGGCAGACGTACCCCAACGCGAGGACGACTGGGGGAACTGCCTCATCAAATCTTGTGTTCCTTTATTTTCTGCATTTTCAATTACAGCTTAAAAATTAAGTGATTCTAGAATAAGTGATTTTGTCAAATTGTAGTATTGATTGAGTGAGTTGGTGAAACACTGTTTTTTAACTACTAAGTACAATAGAAATACTGTACTAAGGTTTTTTTTCAATCACTCATTCAACACAAATATCATTTAAGGTATTTGTGCACACCAACTGTTCGACAAAAGTGCTGAACTAAAATTGCCTTAATTTTGCTGCTAGTTTTGGTGTAATTTTTGATCAGTGCACACCAACTGTTCGACAAAAGTGCTGAACTAAAATTGCCTTAATTTTGCTGCTAGTTTTGGTGTAATTTTTAATCATTGGAATAAGGAAATAGTACGAGTGAATCACATCTGAGTTTTGCATAAAAGTGTGTAGTGATTTACTCTCCGTTATCGTCTTAAATTCATCTGCTTGACGCATATCCGGCTCTCCAATAGTGGTTCGTTTTAGACTATATTTTCCAAGGCCGCTTCCGCATTTGAAAACAATTTTGAAAACCAATTTTATTGGTAGCGCCACTCAAATTTTTAAAAGGGATCTATTCAACCCCCCCTTCTAGATCCGTGCCTTAGTCTAACAAGTGGTATCAGAGCCTGGTTCTCCGGTGCTTCAAATACAACATTGATAGAATAATGGCTAACGAACCAAAAGGGGCGTACAATAGAGCTCCCGTTTTTAACGGTGAAAATTATAGCTATTGGAAAGACTGTATGCGGGTGCACATTAATTCCATAGATAGAAAGATATGGAACGTTATTCTCAATGGTCCGATTGAAATAACCATGACAAATGAGAATAACGAAGTTGTGCCAAAGCCCGAAGCACAATGGACCGACGACGATGAGCGAAAGTATAATTACGATTGGAAAGCTAAGAACATTCTAATCTCCTCATTAGGTGTAGATGAATACTACCGTGTATCCCATTGCCCTACGGCTAAGACTATGTGGGATGCACTACAAATTGCCCATGAGGGGACAAACGATGTTAAGTTGGCTCGAATCAACACTCTTATACAAGAGTTTGATCTTTTTTTCATGGAGCAAGGGGAAACCATTGCTGACATGCAAAAGAGATTTACTCATCTCATAAACAGATTACATTCACTAGGAAGACCTATTTCCAATGATCTTGCTACTAATAAAGTTTTGAGATGTCTTAGCAGGGAATGGCAGCCGAAAGTGACCGCCATCAAAGAGGCAAATGATCTTACGGTATTAGACCTGACTACATTGTTTGGCAAACTACAAGAGCATGAACAGGTACTCTTGAGTCTTGACCAACATGAAAGGAAAGAAAAGAAGGACAAAGTAAAGATGAGTGAAAAGAAGTCAATAGCTCTTAATGCTTCTTCCTCGAAGTCTAAAGCAAAAGAGCAAAGTGATTATTCTTCAAGCGACGACGAAGAAGAAGACATAAATGAGGACATGGGGCTGTTCGTTAAACGGTATAACCGGTACGTGAGAAAGAACGGCATCCAACATTCGGAGAAGAACCTGGTAAATTTCCGAAGGCAATCAAGGTTCTCCAAAGATGACAATCAAAAAGGCAAAAAGACTAGAGGAACGTGCTATAAATGTGGAAAGCCCGGTCACTACAAACCGGACTGTCCAATGAACAACAAGGGAAAAGAAAAGGAACAATCGAAGTCACATAAGAGAGCATCAAAGCCTAGGAGGGCGTACATCGCATGGGAAAGCGACAGTGATTCTTCCTCCTCTAATGAAAGCTCTAGTGATGAAGAAGAGTCCGTGAATCTATGTCTCTCCGCAAATCAGAAAAAGAAAAAGAAACAGGTACGTCACTCTAGATATAATATGTCATCTAATATGTCTCATTCCGAATTACAAACCGCATTCGATGTTTTACACAAGGAAGCAACTGAAGCCTTTAAGAAACTTGCTTCTAATAGAAGAATTTTTACATATTTAGAGCACAAAGTCTTAGAGTCCGAAAAGAAATTAGAGGACCTTAAGGCTTCCATTGTGAAAGATAATGAATCGGATTGTAAGGACAATAGTAATCCTTTCAACTTTGGTTGTGATACTTGTCATATTTGGCAAGGTGAGGTTAGAAACCTTAAGGCCAAATTAGACAAGGCACTTGAACCTAAAATTACATTTGCAATCGATAAAAAGGATTTTAGAAAAAGTATGATAAACCCATATCAAAAATATGCATATGTAATTAGGGATCAAGCAAGTGAAAGTGATTCTAATGTCGACTTTGTATGCTTTTACTGTTGCAAGAAAGGCCACTCCATTGGTAAATGTCGATTTAGGAGATTTCTTGTTCCTAAAGGCATCTACCAATGGTTGCCCAAACGCAACCGTTTTGTCGCTAACCTATTAGGACCCAATATGCCATTGGGTACCTCCCTTTTCTGAGTTATATTTTGACAGGTGAAATGTGTCGAGTCCACCGAGAGAAGATGGGTTCTTGATAGTGGGTGCTCAAGGCACATGTCTGGAGACATATCCTTATTCATAGACTTCGTGGCTAAGAAGAAAGGGTATGTAACATACGGTGATAACAACCGCGGAGCGATACTAGGTAAAGGTAGTATAGGTAATCCCTCCTCTACTGCAATTTCCGATGTGTTGCTTGTCGAAAACCTTAAACATAATCTCCTTAGCATTAGCCAATTATGCGACAAAGGTTACAATGTTTCCTTTTCAAAAGATTGCTGCAAAATTGTGCATGAAAGTGATAAGAAGAATGTGTTTATTGGTTTTAGAGTAAAGCATATAGGATTTATAATAAAAGATTACTAGCTGTTGAAGAGTCTGTGCACGTTACGTTTGATGAGTCCTATCCGAGAAATGTCGGAAAGGATAGTGTTGTTCATGGTGCAGGTACATCCACAGAAGACATACTCAAAGGTGGCGAAACGGGGATTGATCAACCCGATAGAGTCAAAATTGAGGAGGATAAGGATGCACACCATGAGGTAACTGAGGAAGCTCATCCGCCTACAAACGATGATCTCCCTCAAGCTTGGAAGTCGTGTAAAGATCATCCAATTGACAATATTCTCGGAGACATCACAAAGGGAGTCACCACTCGATCTAAGCTAAGTAACTTTTGTTATCACTTCGCTTTCGTTTCACAAATAGAGCCTAAAAACCCCAAAGAGGCCCTACTCGATGAGCACTGGTTTTTATCGATGCAAGAGGAACTAAATCAGTTTAAAAGAAACGAGGTATGGGACCTTGTCCCTCCTCCGCGAGGCCATCGAGTAATCGGCACCCGATGGGTGTTTAGGAACAAGTTGGACGAAAACGGGGTAATAACCCGTAATAAAGCGAGATTGGTCGCTCAAGGGTATAACCAAGAGGAAGGCATCGACTATGAGGAAACTTATGCGCCGGTTGCCCGACTCGAGGCTATACGCCTTTTACTCGCCTTTGCATGTGCAAAGGATTTTAAGTTATTTCAAATGGATGTTAAAAGTGCGTTCCTTAACGGTCACATAAATGAAGAAGTATATGTGTCTCAACCTCCCGGTTTTGAATCTCATGAATACCCTGAACATGTTTACAAGTTAAAAAGAGCTTTATATGGTCTCAAACAAGCTCCTAGAGCTTGGTATGAGCGACTAAGTAAGTTTTTACTTAATCAGGGGTACTCACGAGGAAAGGTTGACACTACACTCTTCATTAAACGTCAAGGAAAGCACTTGATTTTGGTGCAAATCTATGTTGACGATATTATATTTGGATCCACTAACATGAATCTCGTGAGAGAGTTTTCTGACCTCATGCAGGGCGAATTCGAGATGAGTATGATGGGGGAGCTCACATACTTCCTCGGCCTGCAAATTAAACAACTCCAAGAAGGGACATTCGTGAGCCAAACAAAATATTGTTTGGACTTGATCAAGAGATTTGACATGGCAAAATCCAAGGCCATAGACACCCCAATGCCTACATGCGTAAATTTGGATAAAGATGAAAATGGCAAGGACGTAGAGGTAAAACGATATAGAGGTATGATTGGTTCACTTCTCTATCTTACTGCGTCACGTCCTGATATTATGTTTAGTGTGTGCATGTGTGCACGATACCAATCATGTCCCAAAGAATCCCACCTAAAAGCTGTTAAACGAATTCTTCGATACCTGTCAGGTACCCCGAAGTATGGATTGTGGTATTCTAAGGGTAGTGATTGCTCGTTGGTAGGTTACTCCGATTCCGACTTTGCCGGGTGCAAATCGGATAGGAAAAGCACTAGTGGTACATGTCATTTGTTTTCAAACTCCTTGGTTAGTTGGCATAGCAAGAAACAAGTTTCAGTTGCTTTATCAACGGCCGAGGCGGAATACGTTGCCGCTGGTAGTTGTTGTGCTCAAATTCTGTGGATTAAGCAACAACTACTAGATTTCAATCTTAAACTTGAACGTATTCCTATCCTATGTGACAACACTAGCGCTATTAACCTTACCAAAAATCCCGTATTACACTCTCGCACTAAACATATAGAAATTCGACACCATTTTCTTAGGGACCATGTTGAGAAAGGTGATGTTGTATTTGAACACGTTGACACTAAAAACCAACTAGCGGACATTTTCACAAAGCCGCTAGCAACGGAACCTTTCTTTCATATCCGCCGAGAACTTGGCATCCTCGACATTTCGGAACGGGAATAATATTTGCTGATGTTATCTTATTTCATTCAAATAATCATGCTGTTGTACTTCTAACAATTTGATATTCGTGTAAGTACAAGTATGTTGTTTATCAAGCTACTCCGGCATTAAGGTGATATTGTTCCATTTCTCTCTCTCTCTCTCTAATAACTCTCATGATCAACAATTGTATCGTTTGACCTATGTTGCATATGTATGACATTTTTTTTGTATGATAAATTGTTTGGATGCAAATTTTTTTGTGGCATTTTAGGTAGGCATCAAATATGGCTTGATATGTGACATTAAGTGCAAATCTGCATTTGTGCATCCGAACTGAGCTACACACCAAATCTGAACAGTTCAACTCTTTTTCAACAAGAATGAATGAAAGATTTGCAGCTTTCACAACTGCCCATGGATACCAAGAAACAGCCGTCTCTCGCAGCATCTATCGCCTGAATCAAGCAGTGGATTACCTCACTGATATGGCTGATCCATATCGTTATCCGTCTTCCTTTGATATGGGCAAGGGACAAGGATATTAGTCATTTGTTTTTGCATTTGCTCATTCTCCATGTTGTTTTTGTTATCATGTTCTGTTTTATCTCTCCTAAGTGCACACTAATGTTTGTTTTACAGTCTTGATTCCTATAAAATGTTATGACTTATGTGTCCTTAATTTGGTTTAATCTATTTTTAATATTTTGCTCATTGTCAATATTTTGTGTGGATATTGGTATATGATTACTTATAGCCTGTTGAGTATTTTGTTAATTGTTAATATGCCAAAACTTTACCTTTCTCCATCTCTTTTTGATGTTGTCAAAGGGGGAGAAAAGACAAGTAGATTGTAGATCACAACAGCTATGACTGTAAAAGAAAGGGGGAGCTTACTACTATGTTAAAGATATCGCATGTTGTGTTCACCAAGCTTCGCATAGGTTTGTCATCATCAAAAAGGGGGAGAATGTGAGGGAAAACTGTCTCACAACATACGTTCTCAAGTTTCGATGATGACAAAGTACAACCTCGGATGAATCAGAGTCGTCATGCATACTTACGATGATGACAAAGTACAACCTCGGATGAATCAGAATCGTCATGCAATACTTAACATATTACATCCTTCCTATATCCTTTTAAATCATCATATTTCATTGGCAATATATGTGACTAATGTTTGGTCGTGACAAGATGCACGAAACAACAAACATATCAATTTTTGCAGGTTTTGTAGCTATGAGTCAACCATACCGTCAGCACACAATTTCACGGGTCAGCGCATGAAGGTCATGCGTCGACCGTTAACTTGGCGCATGCAGGTTTAAGAATCTCACGGGTCAGCGCATGAAGATCATGCGTCGACCGCTGACTCGGCGCATGACAGTTTGAGTGTCACACGGCTCAGCGCACGCCGACCCTATGGTCGACCGTTCGCGCGCAGAAACAGAAATTCTGCTATGTTTCTTTGATCTGTCATCTGTCTGTTTTGTGTATTACTATAAATAGCTGTCTTTTCAATTTTAACAACTAACATTTTTAAACATTTTTTTAAGAACATTTTTGAAAGCATTGTGAGAAAGTGTTCAGGTCAAGAAACGTGAAAGAGGTGCATCAGTGTTCTTCATCTTCATCGTTCAATCAACTCACAAATCCTCAAATTACAGATAATCAATTTTTTGCTGCGGTTTGTGGTTTGCTCAACGGTGATAAGGTTCGAACGCGTGATTGAAGATCCGGTTCGAGTGGAAGCTGGTGCAGGTGTTTCTTGGGAGAAAACCCTTGAGGTTTTACCTATCAAGACTACAGGTTTTGAAGGCTTTTGTTACGGAATCGTCGGTTCAACAATCAAGCGAGTGCGAAGGTGATTGATTAGCGGAAGGTTGATCAATCTAGTAGCTAGGGCGTTGAAAGGTTGAAGACGTTCCGGGTTCAATTTGGGTGTGTCTAAGATCAGCCGTGCCGAAGGTTTGATCAACGGAAGAGTTGTCAATAAGGTGGCTGCAATCGGAGGTCATTCACATCAAATTGGAGGACTTGATTCATCTTGAATCAAGGGGCAAGAAGTGGTAGAAATTATCAGCAACATTAAGATTGTTTGTATCAATTGTCTATCGATTCTTGTGTATAACTGTTCTACCAAACAGGTGATATCTATTCAATACATATCTCAATTCTCATTGTAGAATTGAGGGCAGACGTACCCCAACGCGAGGACGACTGGGGGAACTGCCTCATCAAATCTTGTGTTCCTTTATTTTCTGCATTTTCAATTACAGCTTAAAAATTAAGTGATTCTAGAATAAGTGATTTTGTCAAATTGTAGTATTGATTGAGTGAGTTGGTGAAACACTGTTTTTTAACTACTAAGTACAATAGAAATACTGTACTAAGGTTTTTTTTCAATCACTCATTCAACACAAATATCATTTAAGGTATTTGTACACACCAACTGTTCGACAAAAGTGCTGAACTAAAATTGCCTTAATTTTGCTGCTAGTTTTGGTGTAATTTTTGATCAGTGCACACCAACTGTTCGACAAAAGTGCTGAACTAAAATTGCCTTAATTTTGCTGCTAGTTTTGGTGTAATTTTTAATCATTGGAATAAGGAAATAGTACGAGTGAATCACATCTGAGTTTTGCATAAAAGTGTGTAGTGATTTACTCTCCGTTATCGTCTTAAATTCATCTGCTTGACGCATATCCGGCTCTCCAATAGTGGTTCGTTTTAGACTATATTTTCCAAGGCCGCTTCCGCATTTGAAAACAATTTTGAAAACCAATTTTATTGGTAGCGCCACTCAAATTTTTAAAAGGGATCTATTCAACCCCCCCTTCTAGATCCGTGCCTTAGTCTAACAGCTCTATCATCCTTTTGGTCATAGTAGCCGGTGCGAGTTCGCTCCGTCAGATTTTGCAAGTGTTTTGCTCTATCATTCTTTTAGTTGTAGTAGCCGGTGTGAGTTTGCTCTGTCACCCTTTTGGTGGTGGGTCTGTCATTTCATTGATTTTAAATTATGCGAGTGTGTGTTGCTCTATCATCCTTTTGGTGATAGTAGTCGGTGTGAGTTTGCTCCGTCGTCCTTTTGGTGGTGGGTCTGTCATTTTGTCGATGTCAGATTGTGCGAGTGTGTTTTGCTCTATAATCCTTTAGGTAGTAGTAGCTGGTGTGAGTTTGCTCAATGATCCTTTTGGTGGTGGATCTGTCATTTCATCGATGTCAGATTGTGCGAGTGTGTTTTTCTCTATCATACTTTTGGTGATAGTAGCCGGTGTGAGTTTGCTCCATCATCCTTTTGGTGGTGGGTCTGTGATTTCGTCGACGCTAGATTGTGCGAGTTTGTTTTGCTCTATCATCCTTTTGGTTTTAGTAGCCGGTGTGAGTTCGCTCCGTCATCAGTTTGGTGGTGGGTCTGTCATTTCGTCGATGTTATATTTTGCGAGTGTTTTGCTCTATCATTCTTTTAGTTGTAGTAGCCGGTGTGAGTTTGCTCCGTCATCCTTTTGGTGGTGGGTCTGTTATTTCATCGATTTCAAATTATGCGAGTGTGTGTTGCTCTATCATCCTTTTGGTGCTAGTAGCCGGTGTGAGTTTGCTCCGTCATCCTTTCGGTGGTGGGTCTGTCATTTTGTCGATGTCAGATTGTGCGAGTGTGTTTTGCTCTATCAATCTTTTGGTGGTAGTAGCTGGTGTGAGTTTGCTCAGTAATCCCTTTGGTGGTGGGTCTATCCTTTCATCGATGTCAGATTGTGCGAGTGTGTTTTGCTCTATCATCCTTTTGGCAGTAGTAGCTGGTGTGAGTTTGCTCAGTGATCCTTTTGGTGGTAGATCTGTCATTTCATCAATGTCAGATTGTGCGAGTGTGTTTTTCTCTATCATACTTTTGGTGATAGTAGCCGGTGTGAGTTTGCTCCATCATCCTTTGGTGGTGGGTCTATGATTTCGTCGACGATAGATTGTGAGAGTTTGTTTTGCTCTATCATCCTTTTGGTTTTAGTAGCCGGTGTGAATTCGCTCCGTCATCGGTTCGGTGGTAGTTATGTCATTTCGTGGATGTCAGATTTTGCGAGTGTTTTGCTCTATCATTCTTTTAGTTGTAGTAGCCGGTGTGAGTTTGATCCGTCATCCTTTTGGTGGTGGGTCTGTCATTTCATCGATTTCAAATTATGCGAGTGTGTGTTGCTCTATCATCCTTTTGGTGATAGTAGCCGCTGTGAGTTCGCTCCGTCATCCTTAGGGATGGCAAACAAACCCGGGCCCGCCCACACCCGCCCGGGTCCTCCCCGAAATTAACGGGGGAAATCCGATTTAATTGGGTGCGGGTGCGGGTGCGGGTGAAACCCGGTTCTTAACTACGGGTGCGGGTGCGGGTAGACAATAAGACCCGCCCGCACCCGCACCCGCCCCCGCCCCAAATAATATATTTTATTTTGATTTCCTTATTTTATTTATTTTAATATTTATTTATTAATTATACTTTTAATTAAGTTATTAATATTCTTATTGCAATTAAAATAATAAAATTAATCAAGTTAATATTCATTTATTAATTAAAATTTTAATTAAATAATTAATTAATTTATTAAAATAATCAATTTTTTAATTAAATTACTAATTTTTATTATAATTAAAATAATAATAATTTTTTGCGGGTGGGGGCGGGGCGGGTGCGGGTGCACCCGTTTTCTACTGGGGGCGGGTCTGGGTGGTAAATTTTCACCCCCGATTGGATTTGGGGGCGGGGACGGGTCTGTTACATGGATGCGGGTGCGGGTGCGGGTATAGTTAAACCCACCCCCGACCCGCCCCGTTGCCATCCCTAGTCATCCTTTTGGTGGTGGGTCTATCATTTTTTCGATGTCAGATTGTGCGAGTGTGTTTTGCTCTATCATCCTTTTGGTGGTAGTAGCTGGTGTGAGTTTGCTCAGTAATCCTTTTGGTGGTGGGTCTATCATTTCATCCATGTCAGATTGTGCGAGTGTGTTTTTCTCTATCATACTTTTGGGTATAGTAGCCGGTGTGAGTTTGCTCTGTCATCCTTTTGATGGTGGGTCTGTGATTTCGTCGATGCTAGATTGTGCGAGTTTTTGTTGCTCTATCATCCTTTTGGTCATAGTAGCCGGTGTGAGTTCGCTCCGTCAGATTTTGCAAGTGTTTTGCTCTATCATTCTTTTAGTTGTAGTAGCCGGTGTGAGTTTGCTCTGTCACCCTTTTGGTGGTGGGTCTGTCATTTCATTGATTTTAAATTATGCGAGTGTGTGTTGCTCTATCATCCTTTTGGTGATAGTAGTCGGTGTGAGTTTGCTCCGTCGTCCTTTTGGTGGTGGGTCTGTCATTTTGTCGATGTCAGATTGTGCGAGTGTGTTTTGCTCTATAATCCTTTAGGTAGTAGTAGCTGGTGTGAGTTTGCTCAATGATCCTTTTGGTGGTGGATCTGTCATTTCATCGATGTCAGATTGTGCGAGTGTGTTTTTCTCTATCATACTTTTGGTGATAGTAGCCGGTGTGAGTTTGCTCCATCATCCTTTTGGTGGTGGGTCTGTGATTTCGTCGACGCTAGATTGTGCGAGTTTGTTTTGCTCTATCATCCTTTTGGTTTTAGTAGCCGGTGTGAGTTCGCTCCGTCATCAGTTTGGTGGTGGGTCTGTCATTTCGTCGATGTTAGATTTTGCGAGTGTTTTGCTCTATCATTCTTTTAGTTGTAGTAGCCGGTGTGAGTTTGCTCCGTCATCCTTTTGGTGGTGGGTCTGTTATTTCATCGATTTCAAATTATGCGAGTGTGTGTTGCTCTATCATCCTTTTGGTGCTAGTAGCCGGTGTGAGTTTGCTCCGTCATCCTTTCGGTGGTGGGTCTGTCATTTTGTCGATGCCAGATTGTGCGAGTGTGTTTTGCTCTATCAATCTTTTGGTGGTAGTAGCTGGTGTGAGTTTGCTCAGTAATCCCTTTGGTGGTGGGTCTATCCTTTCATCGATGTCAGATTGTGCGAGTGTGTTTTGCTCTATCATCCTTTTGGCAGTAGTAGCTGGTGTGAGTTTGCTCAGTGATCCTTTTGGTGGTAGATCTGTCATTTCATCAATGTCAGATTGTGCGAGTGTGTTTTTCTCTATCATACTTTTGGTGATAGTAGCCGGTGTGAGTTTGCTCCATCATCCTTTGGTGGTGGGTCTATGATTTCGTCGACGATAGATTGTGAGAGTTTGTTTTGCTCTATCATCCTTTTGGTTTTAGTAGCCGGTGTGAATTCACTCCGTCATCGGTTCGGTGGTAGTTATGTCATTTCGTGGATGTCAGATTTTGCGAGTGTTTTGCTCTATAATTCTTTTAGTTGTAGTAGCCGGTGTGAGTTTGCTCCGTCATCCTTTTGGTGGTGGGTCTGTCATTTCATCGATTTCAAATTATACGAGTGTGTGTTGCTCTATCATTCTTTTGGTGATAGTAGCCGCTGTGAGTTCGCTCCGTCATCCTTTTGGTGGTGGGTCTATCATTTTTTCGATGTCAGATTGTGCGAGTGTGTTTTGCTCTATCATCCTTTTGGTGGTAGTAGCTGGTGTGAGTTTGCTCAGTAATCCTTTTGGTGGTGGGTCTATCATTTCATCCATGTCAGATTGTGTGAGTGTGTTTTGCTCTATCATACTTTTGGGTATAGTAGCCGGTGTGAGTTTGCTCTGTCATCCTTTTGATGGTGGGTCTGTGATTTCGTCGATGCTAGATTGTGCGAGTTTTTGTTGCTCTATCATCCTTTTGGTCATAGTAGCCGGTGTGAGTTCGCTCCGTCAGATTTTGCAAGTGTTTTGCTCTATCATTCTTTTAGTTGTAGTAGCCGGTGTGAGTTTGCTCCGTCACCCTTTTGGTGGTGGGTCTGTCATTTCATTGATTTTAAATTATGCGAGTGTGTGTTGCTCTATCATCCTTTTGGTGATAGTAGTCGGTGTGAGTTTGCTCCTTCGTTCTTTTGGTGGTGGGTCTGTTATTTTGTCGATGTCAGATTGTGCGAGTGTGTTTTGCTCTATAATCCTTTAGGTAGTAGTAGCTGGTGTGAGTTTGCTCAATGATCCTTTTGGTGGTGGATCTGTCATTTCATCGATGTCAGATTGTGCGAGTGTGTTTTTCTCTATCATACTTTTGGTGATAGTAGCCGGTGTGAGTTTGCTTCATCATCCTTTTGGTGGTGGGTCTGTGATTTCGTCGACGCTAGATTGTGCGAGTTTGTTTTGCTCTATCATCCTTTTGGTTTTAGTAGCCGGTGTGAGTTCGCTCCGTCATCAGTTTGGTGGTGGGTCTGTCATTTCGTCGATGTTAGATTTTGCGAATGTTTTGCTCTATCATTCTTTTAGTTGTAGTAGCCGGTGTGAGTTTGCTCCGTCATCCTTTTGGTGGTGGGTCTGTTATTTCATCGATTTCAAATTATGCGAGTGTGTGTTGCTCTATCATCCTTTTGGTGCTAGTAGCCGGTGTGAGTTTGCTCCGTCATCCTTTCGGTGGTGGGTCTGTCATTTTGTCGATGTCAGATTGTGCGAGTGTGTTTTGCTCTATCAATCTTTTGGTGGTAGTAGCTGGTGTGAGTTTGCTCAGTAATCCCTTTGGTGGTGGGTCTATCCTTTCATCGATGTCAGATTGTGCGAGTGTGTTTTGCTCTATCATCCTTTTGGCAGTAGTAGCTGGTGTGAGTTTGCTCAGTGATCCTTTTGGTGGTAGATCTGTCATTTCATCAATGTCAGATTGTGCGAGTGTGTTTTTCTCTATCATACTTTTGGTGATAGTAGCCGGTGTGAGTTTGCTCCATCATCCTTTGGTGGTGGGTCTATGATTTCGTCGACGATAGATTGTGAGAGTTTGTTTTGCTCTATCATCCTTTTGGTTTTAGTAGCCGGTGTGAATTCACTCCGTCATCGGTTCGGTGGTAGTTATGTCATTTCGTGGATGTCAGATTTTGCGAGTGTTTTGCTCTATAATTCTTTTAGTTGTAGTAGCCGGTGTGAGTTTGCTCCGTCATCCTTTTGGTGGTGGGTCTGTCATTTCATCGATTTCAAATTATACGAGTGTGTGTTGCTCTATCATTCTTTTGGTGATAGTAGCCGCTGTGAGTTCGCTCCGTCATCCTTTTGGTGGTGGGTCTATCATTTTTTCGATGTCAGATTGTGCGAGTGTGTTTTGCTCTATCATCCTTTTGGTGGTAGTAGCTGGTGTGAGTTTGCTCAGTAATCCTTTTGGTGGTGGGTCTATCATTTCATCCATGTCAGATTGTGTGAGTGTGTTTTGCTCTATCATACTTTTGGGTATAGTAGCCGGTGTGAGTTTGCTCTGTCATCCTTTTGATGGTGGGTCTGTGATTTCGTCGATGCTAGATTGTGCGAGTTTTTGTTGCTCTATCATCCTTTTGGTCATAGTAGCCGGTGTGAGTTCGCTCCGTCAGATTTTGCAAGTGTTTTGCTCTATCATTCTTTTAGTTGTAGTAGCCGGTGTGAGTTTGCTCCGTCACCCTTTTGGTGGTGGGTCTGTCATTTCATTGATTTTAAATTATGCGAGTGTGTGTTGCTCTATCATCCTTTTGGTGATAGTAGTCGGTGTGAGTTTGCTCCTTCGTCCTTTTGGTGGTGGGTCTGTTATTTTGTCGATGTCAGATTGTGCGAGTGTGTTTTGCTCTATAATCCTTTAGGTAGTAGTAGCTGGTGTGAGTTTGCTCAATGATCCTTTTGGTGGTGGATCTGTCATTTCATCGATGTCAGATTGTGCGAGTGTGTTTTTCTCTATCATACTTTTGGTGATAGTAGCCGGTGTGAGTTTGCTCCATCATCCTTTTGGTGGTGGGTCTGTGATTTCGTCGACGCTAGATTGTGCGAATTTGTTTTGCTCTATCATCCTTTTGGTTTTAGTAGCCGGTGTGAGTTCGCTCCGTCATCAGTTTGGTGGTGGGTCTGTCATTTCGTCGATGTTAGATTTTGCGAGTGTTTTGCTCTATCATTCTTTTAGTTGTAGTAGCCGGTGTGAGTTTGCTCCGTCATCCTTTTGGTGGTGGGTCTGTTATTTCATCGATTTCAAATTATGCGAGTGTGTGTTGCTCTATCATCCTTTTGGTGCTAGTAGCCGGTGTGAGTTTGCTCCGTCATCCTTTCGGTGGTGGGTCTGTCATTTTGTCGATGTCAGATTGTGCGAGTGTGTTTTGCTCTATCAATCTTTTGGTGGTAGTAGCTGGTGTGAGTTTGCTCAGTAATCCCTTTGGTGGTGGGTCTATCCTTTCATCGATGTCAGATTGTGCGAGTGTGTTTTGCTCTATCATCCTTTTGGCAGTAGTAGCTGGTGTGAGTTTGCTCAGTGATCCTTTTGGTGGTAGATCTGTCATTTCATCAATGTCAGATTGTGCGAGTGTGTTTTTCTCTATCATACTTTTGGTGATAGTAGCCGGTGTGAGTTTGCTCCATCATCCTTTGGTGGTGGGTCTATGATTTCGTCGACGATAGATTGTGAGAGTTTGTTTTGCTCTATCATCCTTTTGGTTTTAGTAGCCGGTGTGAATTCACTCCGTCATCGGTTCGGTGGTAGTTATGTCATTTCGTGGATGTCAGATTTTGCGAGTGTTTTGCTCTATAATTCTTTTAGTTGTAGTAGCCGGTGTGAGTTTGCTCCGTCATCCTTTTGGTGGTGGGTCTGTCATTTCATCGATTTCAAATTATACGAGTGTGTGTTGCTCTATCATTCTTTTGGTGATAGTAGTCGCTGTGAGTTCGCTCCGTCATCCTTTTGGTGGTGGGTCTATCATTTTTTCGATGTCAGATTGTGCGAGTGTGTTTTGCTCTATCATCCTTTTGGTGGTAGTAGCTGGTGTGAGTTTGCTCAGTAATCCTTTTGGTGGTGGGTCTATCATTTCATCCATGTCAGATTGTGTGAGTGTGTTTTGCTCTATCATACTTTTGGGTATAGTAGCCGGTGTGAGTTTGCTCTGTCATCCTTTTGATGGTGGGTCTGTGATTTCGTCGATGCTAGATTGTGCGAGTTTTTGTTGCTCTATCATCCTTTTGGTCATAGTAGCCGGTGTGAGTTCGCTCCGTCAGATTTTGCAAGTGTTTTGCTCTATCATTCTTTTAGTTGTAGTAGCCGGTGTGAGTTTGCTCCGTCACCCTTTTGGTGGTGGGTCTGTCATTTCATTGATTTTAAATTATGCGAGTGTGTGTTGCTCTATCATCCTTTTGGTGATAGTAGTCGGTGTGAGTTTGCTCCTTCGTCCTTTTGGTGGTGGGTCTGTTATTTTGTCGATGTCAGATTGTGCGAGTGTGTTTTGCTCTATAATCTTTTAGGTAGTAGTAGCTGGTGTGAGTTTGCTCAATGATCCTTTTGGTGGTGGATCTGTCATTTCATCGATGTCAGATTGTGCGAGTGTGTTTTTCTCTATCATACTTTTGGTGATAGTAGCCAGTGTGAGTTTGCTCCATCATCCTTTTGGTGGTGGGTCTGTGATTTCGTCGACGCTAGATTGTGAGAGTTTGTTTTCCTCTATCATCCTTTTGGTTTTAGTAGCCGGTGTGAATTCGCTCCGTCATCGGTTCAGTGGTAGTTATGTCATTTCGTGGATGTCAGATTTTGCGAGTGTTTTGCTCTATCATTCTTTTAGTTGTAGTAGCCGGTGTGAGTTTGCTCCGTCATCCTTTTGGTGGTGGGTCTGTCATTTCATCGATTTCAAATTATGCGAGTGTGTTGCTCTATCATCCTTTTGGTGATAGTAGCCGCTGTGAGTTCGCTCCGTCATCCTTTTGGTGGTGGGTCTATCATTTTTTCGATGTCAGATTGTGCGAGTGTGTTTTGCTCTATCATCCTTTTGGTGGTAGTAGCTGGTGTGAGTTTGCTCAGTAATCCTTTTGGTGGTGGGTCTATCATTTCATCCATGTCAGATTGTGCGAGTGTGTTTTGCTCTATCATACTTTTGGGTATAGTAGCCGGTGTGAGTTTGCTCTGTCATCCTTTTGATGGTGAGTCTGTGATTTCGTCGATGCTAGATTGTGCGAGTTTTTGTTGCTCTATCATCCTTTTGGTCATAGTAGCCGGTGTGAGTTCGCTCCGTCAGATTTTGCAAGTGTTTTGCTCTATCATTCTTTTAGTTGTAGTAGCCGGTGTGAGTTTGCTCCGTCACCCTTTTGGTGGTGGGTCTGTCATTTCATTGATTTTAAATTATGCGAGTGTGTGTTGCTCTATCATCCTTTTGGTGATAGTAGTCGGTGTGAGTTTGCTCCGTCGTCCTTTTGGTGGTGGGTCTGTCATTTTGTCGATGTCAGATTGTGCGAGTGTGTTTTGCTCTATAATCCTTTAGGTAGTAGTAGCTGGTGTGAGTTTGCTCAGTGATCCTTTTGGTGGTGGATCTGTCATTTCATCGATGTCAGATTGTGCGAGTGTGTTTTTCTCTATCATACTCTTGGTGATAGTAGCCGGTGTGAGTTTGCTCCATCATCCTTTTGGTGGTGGGTCTGCGATTTCGTCGACGCTAGATTGTGCGAGTTTGTTTTGCTCTATCATCCTTTTGGTTTTAGTAGCCGGTGTGAGTTCGCTCCGTCATCGGTTTGGTGGTGGGTCTGTCATTTCGTCGATGTTAGATTTTGCGAGTGTTTTGCTCTATCATTCTTTTAGTTGTAGTAGCCGGTGTAAGTTTGCTCCGTCATCCTTTTGGTGGTGGGTCTGTCATTTCATCGATTTCAAATTATGCGAGTGTGTGTTGCTCTATCATCCTTTTGGTGCTAGTAGCCGGTGTGAGTTTGCTCCGTTATCCTTTTGGTGGTGGGTCTGTCATTTTGTCGATGTCAGATTGTGCGAGTGTGTTTTGCTCTATCAATCTTTTGGTGGTAGTAGCTGGTGTGAGTTTGCTCAGTAATCCCTTTGGTGGTGGGTCTATCCTTTCATCGATGTCAGATTGTGCGAGTGTGTTTTGCTCTATCATCCTTTTGGCAGTAGTAGCTGGTGTGAGTTTGCTCAGTGATCCTTTTGGTGGTGGATCTGTCATTTCATCAATGTCAGATTGTGCGAGTGTGTTTTTCTCTATCATACTTTTGGTGTTAGTAGCCGGTGTGAGTTTGCTCCATCATCCTTTTGGTGGTGGGTCTGTGATTTCGTCGATGATAGATTGTGCGAGTTTGTTTTGCTCTATCATCCTTTTGGTTTTAGTAGCTAGTGTGAGTTCGCTCCGTCATCGGTTTGGTGGTGGTTCTGTCATTTCGTCGATGTCAGATTTTGCGAGTGTTTTGCTTTATCATTCTTTTAGTTGTAGTAGCCGGTGTGAGTTTGCTCCGTCATCCTTTTGGTGGTGAGACTGTCATTTCATCGATTTCAAATTATGCGAGTGTATGTTGCTCTATCATCCTTTTGGTGATAGTAGCCGGTGTGAGTTTGCTCCGTCATCCTTTTGGTGGTGGGTCTGTCATTTTGTCGGTGTCAGATTGTGCGAGTGTGTTTTGCTCTATCATCCTTTTGGTGGTAGTAGCTGGTGTGAGTTTGCTCAGTAATCCCTTTGGTGGTGGGTCTATCCTTTCATCGATGTCAGATTGTGCGAGTGTGTTTTGCTCTATCATCCTTTTGGCAGTAGTAGCTGGTGTGAGTTTGCTCATTGATCCTTTTGGTGGCGGATCTGTCATTTCATCAATGTCAGATTGTGCGAGTGTGTTTTTCTCTATCATACTTTTGGTGATAGTAGCCAGTGTGAGTTTGCTCCATCATCCTTTTGGTGGTGGGTCTGTGATTTTGTCGACGATAGATTGTGCGAGTTTGTTTTGCTCTATCATCCTTTTGGTTTTAGTAGCCGGTGTGAGTTCGCTCCGTCATCGGTTTGGTGGTGGGTCTGTCATTTCGTCGATGTTAGATTTTGCGAGTGTTTTGCTATATCATTCTTTTAGTTGTAGTAGCCGGTGTGAGTTTGCTTCGTCATCCTTTTGGTGGTGGGTCTGTTATTTCATCGATTTCAAATTATGCGAGTGTGTGTTGCTCTATCATCCTTTTAATGCTAGTAGCCGGTGTGAGTTTTCTCCGTCATCCTTTTGGTGGTGGGTCTGTCATTTTGTCGATGTCAGATTGTGCGAGTGTGTTTTGCTCTATCATCCTTTTGGTTGTAGTAGCTGGTGTGAGTTTGCTCAGTAATCCCTTTGGTGGTGGGTCTATCATTTCATCGATGTCAGATTGTGCGAGTGTGTTTTGCTCTATCATACTTTTGGTGATAGTAGCCGGTGTGAGTTTTCTCTGTCATCCTTTTGACGGTGGGTCTGTGATTTCGTCGATGCTAGATTGTGCGAGTTTTTGTTCTCTATCTTCCTTTTCGTCATAGTGGCCAGTGTGAGTTCGCTCCGTCAGATTTTGCAAGTGTTTTGCTCTATCATTCTTTTAGTTGTAGTAGCCGGTGTGAGTTTGCTCCGTCACCCTTTTGGTGGTGGGTTTGTCATTTAATTGATTTTAAATTATGCGAGTGTGTGTTGCTCTATCATCCTTTTGGTGATAGTAGTCCGTGTGAGTTTGCTCCGTCGTCCTTTTGGTGGTGGTTCTGTCATTTTGTCGATGTCAGATTGTGCGAGTGTGTTTTGCTCTATCATCCTTTAGGTAGTAGTAGCTGGTGTGAGTTTTCTCAGTGATCCTTTTGGTGGTGGATCTGTCATTTCATCGATGTCAGATTGTGCGAGTGTGTTTTTCTCTATCATACTTTTGGTGATAGTAGCCGGTGTGAGTTTGCTTCATCATCCTTTTGGTGGTGGGTCTGTGATTTCGTCGACACTAGATTGTGCGAGTTTGTTTTGCTCTATCATCCTTTTGGTTTTAGTAGCCGGTGTGAGTTCGCTCCGTCATCGGTTTGGTGGTGGGTCTGTCATTTCGTCGATGTTAGATTTTGAGAGTGTTTTGCTCTATCATTCTTTTAGTTGTAGTAGCCGGTGTGAGTTTGTTCCGTCATCCTTTTGGTGGTGGGTCTGTTATTTCATCGATTTCAAATTATGCGAGTGTGTGTTGCTCTATCATCCTTTTGGTGATAGTATCCGGTGTGAGTTTGCTCCGTCATCCTTTTGGTGGTGGGTCTGTCATTTTGTCGATGCCAGATTGTGCGAGTGTGTTTTGCGCTATCATCCTTTTGGCAGTAGTAGCTGGTGTGAGTTTGCTCAGTGATCCTTTTGGTGGTGGATCTGTCATTTCATCAATGTCAGATTGTGTGAGTGTGTTTTTCTCTATCACACTTTTGGTGATAGTAGCCAGTGTGAGTTTGCTCCATCATCCTTTTGGTGGTGGGTCTGTGATTTCGTCGACGATAGATTGTGCGAGTTTGTTTTGCTCTATCATCCTTTTGGTTTTAGTAACCGGTGTGAGTTCTCTCCGTCATCGGTTTGGTGGTGGGTCTGTCATTTCGTCGATGTCAGATTTTTCGAGTGTTTTGCTCTATCATTCTTTTAGTTGTAGTAGCCGGTGTGAGTTTGCTCCGTCATCCTTTTGGTGGTGGGTCTGCGATTTCGTCGACGCTAGATTGTGCGAGTTTGTTTTGCTCTATCATCCTTTTGGTTTTAGTAGCCGGTGTGAGTTCGCTCCGTCATCGGTTTGGTGGTGGGTCTGTCATTTCGTCGATGTTAGATTTTGCGAGTGTTTTGCTCTATCATTCTTTTAGTTGTAGTAGCCGGTGTAAGTTTGCTCCGTCATCCTTTTGGTGGTGGGTCTGTCATTTCATCGATTTCAAATTATGCGAGTGTGTGTTGCTCTATCATCCTTTTGGTGCTAGTAGCCGGTGTGAGTTTGCTCCGTTATCCTTTTGGTGGTGGGTCTGTCATTTTGTCGATGTCAGATTGTGCGAGTGTGTTTTGCTCTATCAATCTTTTGGTGGTAGTAGCTGGTGTGAGTTTGCTCAGTAATCCCTTTGGTGGTGGGTCTATCCTTTCATCGATGTCAGATTGTGCAATTGTGTTTTGCTCTATCATCCTTTTGGCAGTAGTAGCTGGTGTGAGTTTGCTCAGTGATCCTTTTGGTGGTGGATCTGTCATTTCATCAATGTCAGATTGTGCGAGTGTGTTTTTCTCTATCATACTTTTGGTGTTAGTAGCCAGTGTGAGTTTGCTCCATCATCCTTTTGGTGGTGGGTCTGTGATTTCGTCGATGATAGATTGTGCGAGTTTGTTTTGCTCTATCATCCTTTTGGTTTTAGTAGCCAGTGTGAGTTCGCTCCGTCATCAGTTTGGTGGTGGTTCTGTCATTTCGTCGATGTCAGATTTTGCGAGTGTTTTGCTTTATCATTCTTTTAGTTGTAGTAGCCGGTGTGAGTTTGCTCCGTCATCCTTTTGGTGGTGAGGCTGTCATTTCATCGATTTCAAATTATGCGAGTGTGTGTTGCTCTATCATCCTTTTGGTGATAGTAGCCGGTGTGAGTTTGCTCCGTCATCCTTTTGGTGGTGGGTCTGTCATTTTGTCGGTGTCAGATTGTGCGAGTGTGTTTTGCTCTATCATCCTTTTGGTGGTAGTAGCTGGTGTGAGTTTGCTCAGTAATCCCTTTGGTGGTGGGTCTATCCTTTCATCGATGTCAGATTGTGCGAGTGTGTTTTGCTCTATCATCCTTTTGGCAGTAGTAGCTGGTGTGAGTTTGCTCATTGATCCTTTTGGTGGCGGATCTGTCATTTAATCAATGTCAGATTGTGCGAGTGTGTTTTTCTCTATCATACTTTTGGTGATAGTAGCCAGTGTGAGTTTGCTCCATCATCCTTTTGGTGGTGGGTCTGTGATTTTGTCGACGATAGATTGTGCGAGTTTGTTTTGCTCTATCATCCTTTTGGTTTTAGTAGCCGGTGTGAGTTCGCTCCGTCATCGGTTTGGTGGTGGGTCTGTCATTTCGTCGATGTTAGATTTTGCGAGTGTTTTGCTCTATCATTCTTTTAGTTGTAGTAGCCGGTGTGAGTTTTCTTCGTCATCCTTTTGGTGGTGGGTCTGTTATTTCATCGATTTCAAATTATGCGAGTGTGTGTTGCTCTATCATCCTTTTGGTGCTAGTAGCCGGTGTGAGTTTTCTCCGTCATCCTTTTGGTGGTGGGTCTGTCATTTTGTCGATGTCAGATTGTGCGAGTGTGTTTTGCTCTATCATCCTTTTGGTTGTAGTAGCTGGTGTGAGTTTGCTCAGTAATCCCTTTGGTGGTGGGTCTATCATTTCATCGATGTCAGATTGTGCGAGTGTGTTTTGCTCTATCATACTTTTGGTGATAGTAGCCGGTGTGAGTTTTCTCTGTCATCCTTTTGACGGTGGGTCTGTGATTTCGTCGATGCTAGATTGTGCGAGTTTTTGTTGCTCTATCTTCCTTTTCGTCATAGTGGCCAGTGTGAGTTCGCTCCGTCAGATTTTGCAAGTGTTTTGCTCTATCATTCTTTTAGTTGTAGTAGCCGGTGTGAGTTTGCTCCGTCACCCTTTTGGTGGTGGGTTTGTCATTTAATTGATTTTAAATTATGCGAGTGTGTGTTGCTCTATCATCCTTTTGGTGATAGTAGTCCGTGTGAGTTTGCTCCGTCGTCCTTTTGGTGTTGGTTCTGTCATTTTGTCGATGTCAGATTGTGCGAGTGTGTTTTGCTCTATCATCCTTTAGGTAGTAGTAGCTGGTGTGAGTTTGCTCAGTGATCCTTTTGGTGGTGGATCTGTCATTTCATCGATGTCAAATTGTGCGAGTGTGTTTTTCTCTATCATACTTTTGGTGATAGTAGCCGGTGTGAGTTTGCTTCATCATCCTTTTGGTGGTGGATCTGTGATTTCGTCGACACTAGATTGTGCGAGTTTGTTTTGCTCTATCATCCTTTTGGTTTTAGTAGTCGGTGTGAGTTCGCTCCGTCATCGGTTTGGTGGTGGGTCTGTCATTTCGTCGATGTTAGATTTTGAGAGTGTTTTGCTCTATCATTCTTTTAGTTGTAGTAGCCGGTGTGAGTTTGCTCCGTCATCCTTTTGGTGGTGGGTCTGTTATTTCATCGATTTCAAATTATGCGAGTGTGTGTTGCTCTATCATCCTTTTGGTGATAGTATCCGGTGTGAGTTTGCTCCGTCATCCTTTTGGTGGTGGGTCTGTCATTTTGCCGATGCCAGATTGTGCGAGTGTGTTTTGCGCTATCATCCTTTTGGCAGTAGTAGCTGGTGTGAGTTTGCTCAGTGATCCTTTTGGTGGTGGATCTGTCATTTCATCAATGTCAGATTGTGTGAGTGTGTTTTTCTCTATCACACTTTTGGTGATAGTAGCCAGTGTGAGTTTGCTCCATCATCCTTTTGGTGGTGGGTCTGTGATTTCGTCGACGATAGATTGTGCGAGTTTGTTTTGCTCTATCATCCTTTTGGTTTTAGTAACCGGTGTGAGTTCTCTCCGTCATCGGTTTGGTGGTGGGTCTGTCATTTCGTCGATGTCAGATTTTTCGAGTGTTTTGCTCTATCATTCTTTTAGTTGTAGTAGCCGGTGTGAGTTTGCTCCGTCATCCTTTTGGTGGTGGGTCTGTCATTTCATCATTTCAAATTATGCGAGTGTGTGTTGCTCTATCATCCTTTTGGTGATAGTAGCCGGTGAGAGTTTGCTCCGTCATCCTTTTGGTGGTGGGTCTGTCATTTTGTCGATGTCAGATTGAGCGAGTGTGTTTTGCTCTATCATCCTTTTGGTTGTAGTAGCTGGTGTGAGTTTGCTCAGTAATCCCTTTTTTGGTGGGTCTATCATTTCATCGATGTCAGATTGTGCGAGTGTGTTTTGCTATATCATACTTTTGGTGATAGTAGCCGGTGTGAGTTTGCTCTGTCATCCTTTTGATGGTGGTTCTGTGATTTCGTCGATGCTAGATTGTGCGAGTTTTTGTTTCTCTATCATCCTTTTGGTCATAGTAGCCGGTGTGAGTTCGCTCCGTCAGATTTTGCAAGTGTTTTGCTCTATCATTCTTTTAGTTGTAGTAGCCGGTGTGAGTTTGCTCCGTCACCCTTTTGGTGGTGGGTCTGTCATTTCATTGATTTTAAATTATGCGAGTGTGTGTTGCTCTATCATCCTTTTGGTGATAGTAGTCGGTGTGAGTTTGCTCCGTCGTCCTTTTGGTGGTGGGTGTGTCATTTTGTCGATGTCAGATTGTGCGAGTGTGTTTTGCTCTATCATCCTTTAGGCAGTAGTATCTGGTGTAAGTTTTCTCAGTATTCCTTTTGGTGGTTGATCTGTCATTTCATCGATGTCAGATTGTGCGAGTGTGTTTTTCTCTATCATACTTTTGGTGATAGTAGCCGGTGTGAGTTTCTCCATCATTCTTTTGGTGGTGGGTCTGTGATTTCGTCGACGCTAGATTGTGCGAGTTTGTTTTGCTCTATCATCCTTTTGGTTTTAGTAGCCGGTGTGAGTTCGCTCCGTCATCGGCTTGGTGGTGGGTCTGTCATTTCGTCGACGTTAGATTTTGCGAGTGTTTTGCTCTATCATTCTTTTAGTTGTAGTAGCCGGTGTGAGTTTGCTCCGTCATCCTTTTGGTGGTGGGTCTGTCATTTCATCGATTTCAAATTATGCGAGTGTGTGTTTCTCTATCATCCTTTTGGTGATAGTAGCCGGTGTGAGTTTGCTCCGTCATCCTTTTGGTGGTGGGTATGTCATTTTGTCGATGTTAGATTGTGCGAGTGTGTTTTGCTCTATCATCCTTTTGGTGGTAGTAGCTGGTGTGAGTTTGCTCAGTAATCCCTTTGGTGGTGGGTCTATCCTTTCATCGATGTCAGATTGTGCGAGTGTGTTTTGCTCTATCATCCTTTTGGCAGTAGTAGCTGGTGTGAGTTTGCTCAGTGATCATTTTGGTGGTGGATCTGTCATTTCATCAATGTCAGATTGTGCGAGTGTGTTTTTCTCTATCATACTTTTGGTGATAGTAGCCAGTGTGAGTTTGCTCCATTATCCTTTTGGTGGTGGGTCTGTGATTTCGTCGACGATAGATTGTGCGAGTTCGTTTTGCTCTATCATCCTATTGGTTTTAGTAGCCGGTGTGAGTTCGCTCCGTCATCGGTTTGGTGGTGGGTCTGTCATTTCGTCGATGTCATATTTTTCGAGTGTTTTGCTCTATCATTCTTTTTGTTGTAGTAGCCGGTGTGAGTTTGCTCCGTCATCCTTTTGGTGGTGGGTCTGTCATTACATCGATTTCAAATTATGCGAGTGTGTGTTGCTCTATCATCCTTTTGGTGATAGTAGCCGGTTTGAGTTTGCTCTGTCATCCTTTTGGTGGTGGGTCTGTCATTTTGTCGATGTCAGATTGTGCGAGTGTGTTTTGCTCTATCATCCTTTTGGTTGTAGTAGCTGGTGTGAGTTTGCTCACTAATCCCTTTGGTGGTGGATCTATCATTTCATCGATGTCAGATTGTGCGAGTGTGTTTTGCTCTATCATACTTTTGGTGATAGTAGCCGGTGTGAGTTTGCTCTGTCATCCTTTTGATGGTGGGTCTGTGATTTCGTCGATGCTAGATTGTGCGAGTTTTTGTTGCTCTATCATCCCTTTGGTCATAGTAGCCGGTGTGAGTTCGCTCCGTCAGATTTTGCAAGTGTTTTGCTCTATCATTCTTTTAGTTGTAGTAGCCGGTGTGAGTTTGCTCCGTCACCCTTTTGGTGGTGGGTCTGTCATTTCATTGATTTTAAATTATGCGAGTGTGTGTTGCTCTATCATCCTTTTGGTGATAGTAGTCGGTGTGAGTTCGCTCCGTCGTCCTTTTGGTGGTGGGTCTGTCATTTTGTCGATGTCAGATTGTGCGAGTGTGCTTTGCTCTATCATCGTTTAGGTAGTAGTAGCTGGTGTGAGTTTGCTCAGTGATCCTTTTGGTGGTGGATCTGTCATTTCATCAATGTCAGATTGTGCGAGTGTGTTTTTCTCTATCATACTTTTGGTGATAGTAGCCAGTGTGAGTTTGCTCCATCATCCTTTTGGTGGTGGGTCTGTGATTTCGTCGACGATAGATTGTGCGAGTTTGTTTTGCTCTATCATCCTATTGGTTTTAGTAGCCGGTGTGAGTTCTCTCCGTCATCGGTTTGGTGGTGGGTCTGTCATTTCGTCGATGTCAGATTTTTCGAGTGTTTTGCTCTATCATTCTTTTAGTTGTAGTAGCCGGTGTGAGTTTGCTCCGTCATCCTTTTGGTGGTGGGTCTGTCATTTCATCATTTCAAATTATGCGAGTGTGTGTTGCTCTATCATCCTTTTGGTGATAGTAGCCGGTGAGAGTTTGCTCTGTCATCCTTTTGGTGGTGGGTCTGTCATTTTGTCGATGTCAGATTGTGCGAGTGTGTTTTGCTCTATCATCCTTTTGGTTGTAGTAGCTGGTGTGAGTTTGCTCAGTAATCCCTTTTTTGGTGGGTCTATCATTTCATCGATGTCAGATTGTGCGAGTGTGTTTTGCTCTATCATACTTTTGGTGATAGTAGCCGGTGTGAGTTTGCTCTGTCATCCTTTTGATGGTGGGTCTGTGATTTCGTCGATGCTAGATTGTGCGAGTTTTTGTTTCTCTATCATCCTTTTGGTCATAGTAGCCGGTGTGAGTTCGCTCCGTCAGATTTTGCAAGTGTTTTGCTCTATCATTCTTTTAGTTGTAGTAGCCGGTGTGAGTTTGCTCCGTCACCCTTTTGGTGGTGGGTCTGTCATTTCATTGATTTTAAATTATGCGAGTGTGTGCTGCTCTATCATCCTTTTGGTGATAGTAGTCGTTGTGAGTTCGCTCCGTCGTCCTTTTGGTGGTGGGTGTGTCATTTTGTCGATGTCAGATTGTGCGAGTGTGCTTTTCATTATCATCCTTTAGGTAGTAGTAGCTGGTGTGAGTTTGCTCAGTGATCCTTTTGGTGGTGGATTTGTCATTTCATCAATGTCAGATTGTGCGAGTGTGTTTTTCTCTATCATACTTTTGGTGATAGTAGCCAGTGTGAGTTTGCTCCATCATCCTTTTGGTGGTGGGTCTGTGATTTCGTCGACGATAGATTGTGCGAGTTTGTTTTGCTCTATCATCCTATTGGTTTTAGTAGCCGGTGTGAGTTCGCTCCGTCATCGGTTTGGTGGTGGGTCTGTCATTTCGTCGATGTCATATTTTTCGAGTGTTTTGCTCTATCATTCTTTTAGTTGTAGTAGCCGGTGTGAGTTTGCTCCGTCATCCTTTTGGTGGTGGGTCTGTCATTTCATCATTTCAAATTATGCGAGTGTGTGTTGCTCTATCATCCTTTTGGTGATAGTAGCCGGTGAGAGTTTGCTCTGTCATCCTTTTGGTGGTGGGTCTGTCATTTTGTCGATGTCAGATTGTGCGAGTGTGTTTTGCTCTATCATCCTTTTGGTTGTAGTAGCTGGTGTGAGTTTGCTCAGTAATCCCTTTTTTGGTGGGTCTATCATTTCATCGATGTCAGATTGTGCGAGTGTGTTTTGCTCTATCATACTTTTGGTGATAGTAGCCGGTGTGAGTTTGCTCTGTCATCCTTTTGATGGTGGGTCTGTGATTTCGTCGATGCTAGATTGTGCGAGTTTTTGTTTCTCTATCATCCTTTTGGTCATAGTAGCCGGTGTGAGTTCGCTCCGTCAGATTTTGCAAGTGTTTTGCTCTATCATTCTTTTAGTTGTAGTAGCCGGTGTGAGTTTGCTCCGTCACCCTTTTGGTGGTGGGTCTGTCATTTCATTGATTTTAAATTATGCGAGTGTGTGCTGCTCTATCATCCTTTTGGTGATAGTAGTCGTTGTGAGTTCGCTCCGTCGTCCTTTTGGTGGTGGGTGTGTCATTTTGTCGATGTCAGATTGTGCGAGTGTGTTTTGCTCTATCATCCTTTAGGTAGTAGTAGCTGGTGTGAGTTTGCTCAGTGATCCTTTTGGTGGTTGATCTGTCATTTCATCGATGTCAGATTGTGCGAGTGTGTTTTTCTCTATCATACTTTTGGTGATAGTAGCCGGTGTGAGTTTGCTCCATCATCCTCTTGGTGGTGGGTCTGTGATTTCGTGGAAGCTAGATTGTGCGACTTTGTTTTGCTCTATCATCCTTTTGGTTTTAGTAGCCAGAGTGAGTTCGCTCCGTCATCGGTTTGGTGGTGGGTCTGTCATTTCGTCGATGTCATATTTTTCGAGTGTTTTGCTCTATCATTCTTTTAGTTGTAGTAGCCGGTGTGAGTTTGCTCCGTTATCCTTTTGGTGGTGGGTCTGTCATTTCATCGATTTCAAATTATGCGAGTGTGTGTTGCTCTATCATCCTTTTGGTGATAGTAGCCGGTGAGAGTTTGCTCTGTCATCCTTTTGGTGGTGGGTCTGTCATTTTGTCGATGTCAGATTGTGCGAGTGTGTTTTGCTCTATCATCCTTTTGGTTGTAGTAGCTGGTGTGAGTTTGCTCAGTAATCCCTTTGGTGGTGGATCTATCATTTCATCGATGTCAGATTGTGCGAGTGTGTTTTGCTCTATCATACTTTTGGTGATAGTAGCCGGTGTGAGTTTGCTCTGTCATCCTTTTGATGGTGGGTCTGTGATTTCGTCGATACTAGATTGTGCGAGTTTTTGTTGCTCTATCATCCTTTTGGTCATAGTAGCCGGTGTGAGTTTGCTCCGTCATATTTTGCAAGTGTTTTGCTCTATCATTCTTTTAGTTGTAGTAGCCGGTGTGAGTTTGCTCCGTCACCCTTTTGGTGGTGGGTCTGTCATTTCATTGATTTTAAATTATGCGAGTGTGTGTTGCTCTATCATCCTTTTGGTGATAGTAGTCGGTGTGAGTTTGCTCCGTCGTCCTTTTGGTGGTGGGTGTGTCATTTTGTCGATGTCAGATTGTGCGAGTGTGTTTTGCTCTATCATCCTTTAGGTAGTAGTAGCTGGTGTGAGTTTGCTCAGTGATCCTTTTGGTGGTTGATCTGTCATTTCATCGATGTCAGATTGTGCGAGTGTGTTTTTCTCTATCATACTTTTGGTGATAGTAGCCGGTGTGAGTTTGCTCCATCATCCTTTTGGTGGTGGGTCTGTGATTTCGTGGACGCTAGATTGTGCGACTTTGTTTTGCTCTATCATCCTTTTGGTTTTAGTAGCCGGAGTGAGTTCGCTCCGTCATCGGTTTGGTGGTGGGTCTGTCATTTCGTCGATGTCATATTTTTCGAGTGTTTTGCTCTATCATTCTTTTAGTTGTAGTAGCCGGTGTGAGTTTGCTCCGTCATCCTTTTGGTGGTGGGTCTGTCATTTCATCGATTTCAAATTATGCGAGTGTGTGTTGCTCTATCATCCTTTTGGTGATAGTAGCCGGTGAGAGTTTGCTCTGTCATCCTTTTGGTGGTGGGTCTGTCATTTTGTCGATGTCAGATTGTGCGAGTGTGTTTTGCTCTATCATCCTTTTGGTTGTAGTAGCTGGTGTGAGTTTGCTCAGTAATCCCTTTGGTGGTGGATCTATCATTTCATCGATGTCAGATTGTGCGAGTGTGTTTTGCTCTATCATACTTTTGTTGATAGTAGCCGGTGTGAGTTTGCTCTGTCATCCTTTTGATGGTGGGTCTGTGATTTCGTCGATACTAGATTGTGCGAGTTTTTGTTGCTCTATCATCCTTTTGGTGATAGTAGCCGGTGTGAGTTCGCTCCGTCAGATTTTGCAAGTGTTTTGCTCTATCATTCTTTTAGTTGTAGTAGCCAGTGTGAGTTTGCTCCGTCACCCTTTTGGTGGTGGGTCTGTCATTTCATTGATTTTAAATTATGCGAGTGTGTGTTGCTCTATCATCCTTTTGGTGATAGTAGTCGGTGTGAGTTTGCTCCGTCGTCCTTTTGGTGGTGGGTCTGTCATTTTGTCGATGTCAGATTGTGCGAGTGTGTTTTGCTCTATCATCCTTTAGGTAGTAGTAGCTGGTGTGAGTTTGCTCAGTGATCCTTTTGGTGGTGGATCTGTCATTTCATCAATGTCAGATTGTGCGAGTGTGTTTTTCTCTATCATACTTTTGGTGATAGTAGCCAGTGTGAGTTTGCTCCATCATCCTTTTGGTGGTGGGTCTGTGATTTCGTGGACGCTAGATTGTGCGACTTTGTTTTGCTCTATCATCCTTTTGGTTTTAGAAGCCGGAGTGAGTTCGCTCCGTCATCGGTTTGGTGGTGGGTCTGTCATTTCGTCGATGTCATATTTTTCGAGTGTTTTGCTCTATCATTCTTTTAGTTGTAGTAGCCGGTGTGAGTTTGCTCCGTCATCCTTTTGGTGGTGGGTCTGTCATTTCATCGATTTCAAATTATGCGAGTGTGTGTTGCTCTATCATCCTTTTGGTGATAGTAGCCGGTGAGAGTTTGCTCTGTCATCCTTTTGGTGGTGGGTCTGTCATTTTGTCGATGTCAGATTATGCGAGTGTGTTTTGCTCTATCATCCTTTTGGTTGTAGTAGCTGGTGTGAGTTTGCTCAGTAATCCCTTTGGTGGTGGATCTATCATTTCATCGATGTCAGATTGTGCGAGTGTGTTTTGCTCTATCATACTTTTGGTGATAGTAGCCGGTGTGAGTTTGCTCTGTCATCCTTTTGATGGTGGGTCTGTGATTTCGTCGATACTAGATTGTGCGAGTTTTTGTTGCTCTATCATCCTTTTGGTCATAGTAGCCGGTGTGAGTTTGCTCCGTCAGATTTTGCAAGTGTTTTGATCTATCATTCTTTTAGTTGTAGTAGCCGGTGTGAGTTTGCTCCGTCACCCTTTTGGTGGTGGGTCTGTCATTTCATTGATTTTAAATTATGCGAGTGTGTGTTGCTCTATCATCCTTTTGGTGATAGTAGTCGGTGTGTGTTTGCTCCGTCGTCCTTTTGGTGGTGGGTGTGTCATTTTGTCGATGTCAGATTGTGCGAGTGTGTTTTGCTCTATCATCCTTTAGGTAGTAGTAGCTGGTGTGAGTTTGCTCAGTGATCCTTTTGGTGGTTGATCTGTCATTTCATCGATGTCAGATTGTGCGAGTGTGTTTTTCTCTATCATACTTTTGGTGATAGTAGCCGGTGTGAGTTTGCTCCATCATCCTTTTGGTGGTGGGTCTGTGATTTCGTGGACGCTAGATTGTGCGACTTTGTTTTGCTCTATCATCCTTTTGGTTTTAGTAGCCGGAGTGAGTTCGCTCCGTCATCGGTTTGGTGGTGGGTCTGTCATTTCGTCGATGTCATATTTTTCGAGTGTTTTGCTCTATCATTCTTTTAGTTGTAGTAGCCGGTGTGAGTTTGCTCCGTCATCCTTTTGGTGGTGGGTCTGTCATTTCATCGATTTCAAATTATGCGAGTGTGTGTTGCTCTATCATCCTTTTGGTGATAGTAGCCGGTGAGAGTTTGCTCTGTCATCCTTTTGGTGGTGGGTCTGTCATTTTGTCGATGTCAGATTGTGCGAGTGTGTTTTGCTCTATCATCCTTTTGGTTGTAGTAGCTGGTGTGAGTTTGCTCAGTAATCCCTTTGGTGGTGGATCTATCATTTCATCGATGTCAGATTGTGCGAGTGTGTTTTGCTCTATCATACTTTTGGTGATAGTAGTCGGTGTGAGTTTGCTCTGTCATCCTTTTGATGGTGGGTCTGTGATTTCGTCGATACTAGATTGTGCGAGTTTTTGTTGCTCTATCATCCTTTTGGTCATAGTAGCCGGTGTGAGTTCGCTCCGTCAGATTTTGCAAGTGTTTTGCTCTATCATTCTTTTAGTTGTAGTAGCCGGTGTGAGTTTGCTCCGTCACCCTTTTGGTGGTGGGTCTGTCATTTCATTGATTTTAAATTATGCGAGTGTGTGTTGCTCTATCATCCTTTTGGTGATAGTAGTCGGTGTGAGTTTGCTCCGTCGTCCTTTTGGTGGTGGGTGTGTCATTTTGTCGATGTCAGATTGTGCGAGTGTGTTTTGCTCTATCATCCTTTAGGTAGTAGTAGCTGGTGTGAGTTTGCTCAGTGATCCTTTTGGTGGTTGATCTGTCATTTCATCGATGTCAGATTGTGCGAGTGTGTTTTTCTCTATCATACTTTTGGTGATAGTAGCCGGTGTGAGTTTGCTCCATCATCCTTTTGGTGGTGGGTCTGTGATTTCGTGGACGCTAGATTGTGCGACTTTGTTTTGCTCTATCATCCTTTTGGTTTTAGTAGCCGGAGTGAGTTCGCTCCGTCATCGGTTTGGTGGTGGGTCTGTCATTTTGTCGATGTCATATTTTTCGAGTGTTTTGCTCTATCATTCTTTTAGTTGTAGTAGCCGGTGTGAGTTTGCTCCGTCATCCTTTTGGTGGTGGGTCTGTCATTTCATCGATTTCAAATTATGCGAGTGTGTGTTGCTCTATCATCCTTTTGGTGATAGTAGCCGGTGAGAGTTTGCTCCGTCATCCTTTTGGTGGTGGGTCTGTCATTTTGTCGATGTCAGATTGTGCGAGTGTGTTTTGCTCTATCATCCTTTTGGTTGTAGTAGCTGGTGTGAGTTTGCTCAGTAATCCCTTTGGTGGTGGATCTATCATTTCATCGATGTCAGATTGTGCGAGTGTGTTTTGCTCTATCATACTTTTGGTGATAGTAGTCGGTGTGAGTTTGCTCTGTCATCCTTTTGATGGTGGGTCTGTGATTTCGTCGATACTAGATTGTGCGAGTTTTTGTTGCTCTATCATCCTTTTGGTCATAGTAGCCGGTGTGAGTTCGCTCCGTCAGATTTTGCAAGTGTTTTGCTCTATCATTCTTTTAGTTGTAGTAGCCGGTGTGAGTTTGCTCCGTCACCCTTTTGGTGGTGGGTCTGTCATTTCATTGATTTTAAATTATGCGAGTGTGTGTTGCTCTATCATCCTTTTGGTGATAGTAGTCGGTGTGAGTTTGCTCCGTCGTCCTTTTGGTGGTGGGTGTGTCATTTTGTCGATGTCAGATTGTGCGAGTGTGTTTTGCTCTATCATCCTTTAGGTAATAGTAGCTGGTGTGAGTTTGCTCAGTGATCCTTTTGGTGGTTGATCTGTCATTTCATCGATGTCAGATTGTGCGAGTGTGTTTTTCTCTATCATACTTTTGGTGATAGTAGCCGGTGTGAGTTTGCTCCATCATCCTTTTGGTGGTGGGTCTGTGATTTCGTGGACGCTAGATTGTGCGACTTTGTTTTGCTCTATCATCCTTTTGGTTTTAGTAGCCGGAGTGAGTTCGCTCCGTCATCGGTTTGGTGGTGGGTCTGTCATTTTGTCGATGTCATATTTTTCGAGTGTTTTGCTCTATCATTCTTTTAGTTGTAGTAGCCGGTGTGAGTTTGCTCCGTCATCCTTTTGGTGGTGGGTCTGTCATTTCATCGATTTCAAATTATGCGAGTGTGTGTTGCTCTATCATCCTTTTGGTGATAGTAGCCGGTGAGAGTTTGCTCCGTCATCCTTTTGGTGGTGGGTCTGTCATTTTGTCGATGTCAGATTGTGCGAGTGTGTTTTGCTCTATCATCCTTTTGGTTGTAGTAGCTGGTGTGAGTTTGCTCAGTAATCCCTTTGGTGGTGGATCTATCATTTCATCGATGTCAGATTGTGCGAGTGTGTTTTGCTCTATCATACTTTTGGTGATAGTAGTCGGTGTGAGTTTGCTCTGTCATCCTTTTGATGGTGGGTCTGTGATTTCGTCGATACTAGATTGTGCGAGTTTTTGTTGCTCTATCATCCTTTTGGTCATAGTAGCCGGTGTGAGTTCGCTCCGTCAGATTTTGCGATTGTTTTGCTCTATCATTCTTTTAGTTGTAGTAGCCGGTGTGAGTTTGCTCCGTCATCCTTTTGGTGGTGGGTCTGTTATTTCATCGATTTCAAATTATGCGAGTGTGTGTTGCTCTATCATCCTTTTGGTGATAGTAGCCGGTGTGAGTTTGCTCCGTCATCCTTTTGGTGGTGGGTCTGTCATTTTGTCGATGTCAGATTGTGCGAGTGTGTTTTGCTCTATCATCCTTTTGGTGGTAGTAGCTGGTGTGAGTTTGCTCAGTAATCCCTTTGGTGGTGGGTCTGTCATTTCATCAATGACAGATTGTGCAAGTGTGTCTTTCTCTATCATACTTTTGGTGATAGTAGCCGGTGTGAGTTTGCTCCATCATCCTTTTGGTGGTGAGTCTGTGATTTCGTCGATGATAGATTGTGCGAGTTTGTTTTGCTCTATCATCCTTTTGGTTTTAGTAGTCGGTGTGAGTTCGCTCCGTCATCTGTTTGGTGGTGGGTCTGTCATTTCGTCGATGTCAGATTTTGCGAGTGTTTTGCTCTATCATTCTTTTAGTTATAGTAGCCGGTGTGAGTTTGCTCCGTCATTCTTTTGGTGGCGGGTCTGTCATTTCATCGATTTCAAATTATGCGAGTGTGTGTTGCTCTATCATCCTTTTGGTGATAGTAGCCGGTGTGAGTTTGCTCCGTCATCCTTTTGGTGGTGGGTCTGTCATTTTGTCGATGTCAGATTGTGCGAGTGTGTTTTTCTCTATCATCCTTTTGGTGGTAGTAGCTGGTGTGAGTTTGCTCAGTAATCCTTTTGGTGGTGGGTCTGTCATTTCATCCATGTCAGATTGTGCGAGTGTGTTTTGCTCTATCATACTTTTGGTGATAGTAGTCGGTGTGAGTTTGCTCTGTCATCCTTTTGGTGGTGGGTATGTGTTTTCGTCGATGCTAGATTGTGCGAGTTTTTGTTGCTCTATCATCCTTTTGGTGATAGTAGCCGGTGTGAGTTCGCTCTGTCAGATTTTGCAAGTGTTTTGCTCTATCATTCTTTTAGTTGTAGTAGCCGGTGTGAGTTTGCTCCGTCACCCTTTTGGTGGAGGGTCTTTCATTTCATTGATTTTAAATTATGCGAGTGTGTGTTGCTCTATCATCCTTTTGGTGATAGTAGCCGGTGTGAGTTTGCTCCGTCGTCCTTTTGGTGGTGGGTCTGTCATTTTGTCGATGTCAGATTGTGCGAGTGTGTTTTGCACTATCATCCTTTAGGTAGTAGTAGCTGGTGTGAGTTTGCTCAGTGATCCTTTTGGTGGTAGATCTGTCATTTCATCGATGTCAGATTGTGCGAGTGTGTTTTTCTCTATCATACTTTTGGTGATAGTAGCCGGTGTGAGTTTGCTCCATCATCCTTTTGGTGGTGGGTCTGTGATTTCGTCGACGCTAGATTGTGCGAGTTTGTTTTGCTCTATCATCCTTTTGGTTTTTGTAGCCGGTGTGAGTTCGCTCCGTCATCGGTTTGGTGATGGGTCTGTTATTTCGTCGATGTCAGATTTTGTGCGTGTTTTGCTCTATCATTCTTTTAGTTGTAGTAGCCGGTGTGAGTTTGCTCCGTCATCCTTTTGGTGGCGGGTCTGTCATTTCATCGATTTCAAATTATGCGAGTCTGTGTTGGTCTATCATCCTTTTGGTGATAGTAGCCGCTGTGAGTTCGCTCCGTCATCTTTTTGGTGGTGGGTCTATCATTTTTTCGATGTCAGATTGTGCGAGTGTGTTTTTCTCTATCATCCTTTTGGTGGTAGTAGCTGGTGTGAGTTTGCTCAGTAATCCTTTTGGTGGTGGGTCTATCATTTCATCCATGTCAGATTGTGCGAGTGTGTTTTGCTCTCTCATACTTTTGGTGATAATAGCCGGTGTGAGTTTGCTCTGTCATCCTTTTGGTGGTGGGTCTGTGATTTCGTCGATGCTAGATTGTGCGAGTTTTTGTTGCTCTATCATCCTTTTGGTGATAGTAGCCGGTGTGAGTTCGCTCTGTCAGATTTTGCAAGTGTTTTGCTCTATCATTCTTTTAGTGGTAGTAGCCGGTATGAGTTTGCTCCGTCACCCTTTTGGTGGAGGGTCTGTCATTTCATTGATTTTAAATTATGCGAGTGTGTGTTGCTCTATCATCCTTTTGGTGATAGTAGCCGGTGTGAGTTCGCTCTGTCGTTCTTTTGGTGGTGGGTCTGTCATTTTGTCGATGTCAGATTGTGCGAGTGTGTTTTGCTCTATCATCCTTTAGGTAGTAGTAGCTGGTGTGAGTTTGCTCAGTGATCCTTTTGGTGGTAGATCTGTCATTTCATCGATGTCAGATTGTGTGAGTGTGTTTTTCTCTATCATACTTTTGGTGATAGTAGCCGGTGTGAGTTTGCTCCATCATCCTTTTGGTGGTGGGTCTGTGATTTCGTCGATGCTAGATTGTGCGAGTTTGTTTTGCTCTATCATCCTTTTGGTTTTTGTAGCCGGTGTGAGTTCGCTCCGTCATCGGTTTGGTGGTGGGTCTGTCATTTCGTCGATGTTAGATTTTGCGAGTGTTTTGCTCTATCATTCTTTTAGTTGTAGTAGCCGGTGTGAGTTTGCTCCGTCATCCTTTTGGTGGCGGGTCTGTTATTTCATCGATTTCAAATTATGCGAGTGTGTGTTGCTCTATTATCCTTTTGGTGATAGTAGCCGGTGTGAGTTTGCTCCGTCATCCTTTTGGTGGTGGGTCTGTCATTTTGTCGATGTCAGATTGTGCGAGTGTGTTTTTCTCTATCATCCTTTTGGTGGTAGTAGCTGGTGTGAGTTTGCTCAGTAATCCTTTTGGTGGTGGGTCTATCATTTCATCCATGTCAGATTGTGCGAGTGTGTTTTGCTCTATCATACTTTTGGTGATAGTAGTTGGTGTGAGTTTGCTCTGTCATCCTTTTGGTGGTGGGTCTGTGTTTTCGTCGATGCTAGATTGTGCGAGTTTTTGTTGCTCTATCATCCTTTTGGTGATAGTAGCCGGTGTGAGTTCGCTCTGTCAGATTTTGCAAGTGTTTTGCTCTATCATTCTTTTAGTTGTAGTAGCCGGTGTGAGTTTGCTCCGTCACCCTTTTGGTGGAGGGTTGGTCATTTCATTGATTTTAAATTATGCGAGTGTGTGTTGCTCTATCATCCTTTTGGTGATAGTAGCCGGTGTGAGTTTGCTCCGTCGTCCTTTTGGTGGTGGGTCTGTCATTTTGTCGATGTCAGATTGTGCGAGTGTGTTTTGCACTATCATCCTTTAGGTAGTAGTAGCTGGTGTAGGTTTGCTCAGTGATCCTTTTGGTGGTAGATCTGTCATTTCATCGATGTCAGATTGTGCGAGTGTGTTTTTCTCTATCATACTTTTGGTGATAGTAGCCGGTGTGAGTTTGCTCCATCATCCTTTTGGTGGTGGGTCTGTGATTTCGTCGACGCTAGATTGTGCGAGTTTGTTTTGCTCTATCATCCTTTTGGTTTTTGTAGCCGGTGTGAGTTCGCTCCGTCATCGGTTTGGTGATGGGTCTGTTATTTCGTCGATGTCAGATTTTGTTCGTGTTTTGCTCTATCATTCTTTTAGTTGTAGTAGCCGGTGTGAGTTTGCTCCGTCATCCTTTTGGTGGCGGGTCTGTCATTTCATCGATTTCAAATTATGCGAGTCTGTGTTGGTCTATCATCCTTTTGGTGATAGTAGCCGCTGTGAGTTCGCTCCGTCATCTTTTTGGTGGTGGGTCTATCATTTTTTCGATGTCAGATTGTGCGAGTGTGTTTTTCTCTATCATCCTTTTGGTGGTAGTAGCTGGTGTGAGTTTGCTCAGTAATCCTTTTGGTGGTGGGTCTATCATTTCATCCATGTCAGATTGTGCGAGTGTGTTTTGTTCTCTCATACTTTTGGTGATAATAGCCGGTGTGAGTTTGCTCTGTCATCCTTTTGGTGGTGGGTCTGTGATTTCGTCGATGCTAGATTGTGCGAGTTTTTGTTGCTCTATCATCCTTTTGGTGATAGTAGCCGGTGTGAGTTCGCTCTGTCAGATTTTGCAAGTGTTTTGCTCTATCATTCTTTTAGTTGTAGTAGCCGGTGTGAGTTTGCTCCGTCACCCTTTTGGTGGAGGGTCTGTCATTTCATTGATTTTAAATTATGCGAGTGTGTGTTGCTCTATCATCCTTTTGGTGATAGTAGCCGGTGTGAGTTCGCTCTGTCGTCCTTTTGGTGGTGGGTCTGTCATTTTGTCGATGTCAGATTGTGAGAGTGTGTTTTGCTCTATCATCCTTTAGGTAGTAGTAGCTGGTGTGAGTTTGCTCAGTGATCCTTTTGGTGGTAGATCTGTCATTTCATCGATGTCAGATTGTGCGAGTGTGTTTTTCTCTATCATACTTTTAGTGATAGTAGCCGGTGTGAGTTTGCTCCATCATTCTTTTGGTGGTGGGTCTGTGATTTCGTCGACGCTAGATTGTGCGAGTTTGTTTTGCTCTATCCTCCTTTTGGTTTTTGTAGCCGGTGTGAGTTCGCTCCGTCATCGGTTTGGTGATGGGTCTGTTATTTCGTCGATGTCAGATTTTGTGCGTGTTTTGCTCTATCATTCTTTTAGTTGTAGTAGCCGGTGTGAGTTTGCTCCGTCATCCTTTTGGTGGCGGGTCTGTCATTTCATCGATTTCAAATTATGCGAGTCTGTGTTGGTCTATCATCCTTTTGGTGATAGTAGCCGCTGTGAGTTCGCTCCGTCATCCTTTTGGTGGTGGGTCTATCATTTTTTCGATGTCAGATTGTGCGAGTGTGTTTTTCTCTATCATCCTTTTGGTGGTAGTAGCTGGTGTGAGTTTGCTCAGTAATCCTTTTGGTGGTGGGTCTATCATTTCATCCATGTCAGATTGTGCGAGTGTGTTTTGTTCTCTCATACTTTTGGTGATAATAGCCGGTGTGAGTTTGCTCTGTCATCCTTTTGGTGGTGGGTCTGTGATTTCGTCGATGCTAGATTGTGCGAGTTTTTGTTGCTCTATCATCCTTTTGGTGATAGTAGCCGGTGTGAGTTCGCTCTGTCAGATTTTGCAAGTGTTTTGCTCTATCATTCTTTTAGTTGTAGTAGCCGGTGTGAGTTTGCTCCGTCACCCTTTTGGTGGAGGGTCTGTCATTTCATTGATTTTAAATTATGCGAGTGTGTGTTGCTCTATCATCCTTTTGGTGATAGTAGCCGGTGTGAGTTCGCTCCGTCGTCCTTTTGGTGGTGGGTCTATCATTTTTTCGATGTCAGATTGTGCGAGTGTGTTTTGCTCTATCATCCTTTTCGTTGTAGTAGCTGGTGTGAGTTTGCTCAGTAATCCCTTTGGTGGTGGGTCTATCATTTCATCGATGTCAGATTGTGCGAGTGTCTTTTTCTCTATCATCCTTTTGGCGGTAGTAGCTGGTGTGAGTTTGCTCAGTGATCCTTTTGGTGGTGGATCTGTCATTTCATCAATGTCAGATTGTGCAAGTGTGTTTTTCTCTATCATACTTTTGGTGATAGTAGCTGATGTGAGTTTGCTCCATCATCCTTTTGGTGGTGGGTCTGTGATTTCGTCGACGATAGATTGTGCGAGTTTGTTTTGCTCTATCATCCTTTTGGTTTTAGTAGCCGGTGTGAGTTCGTTCCGTCATAAGTTTGGTGGTGGGTCTGTCATTTCGTCGATGTCAGATTTTGCGAGTGTTTTGCTCTATCATTCTTTTAGTTGTAGTAGCCGGTGTGAGTTTGCTCTGTCATCCTTTTGGTGGTGGGTCTGTCATTTCATCGATTTCAAATTATGCGAGTGTGTGTTGCTCTATCATCCTTTTGGTGATAGTAGCCGGTGTGAGTTTGCTCCGACATCCTTTTGGTGGTGGGTCTGTCATTTTGTCGATGTCAGATTGTGCGAGTGTGTTTTGCTCTATCATCCTTTTGGCAGTAGTAGTTGGTGTGAGTTTGCTCTGTGATCCTTCTGGTGGTGGATCTGTCATTCCATCAATGTCAGATTGTGCGAGTGTGTTTTTCTCTATCATACTTTTGGTGATATTAGCCGGTGTGAGTTTGCACCATCATCCTTTTGGTGGTGGGTCTGTGATTTCGTCGACGATAGATTGTGCGAGTTTATTTTGCTATATCATCCTTTTGGTTTTAGTATCCGGTGTGAGTTCGCTCCGTCATCGGTTTGGTGGTGGGTCTGTCATTTCGTCGATGTCAGATTTTGCGAGTGTTTTGCTCTATCATTCTTTTAGTTGTAGTAGCCGGTGTGAGTTTGCTCCGTCATCCTTTTGGGGGCGGGTCTGCCATTTCATCAATTTCAAATTATGCGAATGTGTGTTGCTCTATCATCCTTTTGGTGATAGTAGCCGCTGTGAGTTCGCTCCATCATCCTTTTGGTGGTGGGTCTATCATTTTTTCGATGTCAGATTGTGCGAGTGTGTTTTGCTCTATCATCCTTTTGGTGGTAGTAGCTGTTGTGAGTTTACTCAGTAATCCTTTTGGTGGTGGGTCTATCATTTCATCCATGTCAGATTGTGCGAGTGTGTTTTGCTCTATCATACTTTTGGTGATAGTAGCCAGTGTGAGTTTGCTCTGTCATCCGTTTGGTGGTGGGTCTGTGATTTCGTCGATGCTAGATTGTGCGAGTTTTTGTTGCTCTGTTATCCTTTTGGTGATAGTAACCGGTGTGAGTTTGCTCCATCATCGGTTTGGTGGTGGGTCTGTCATTTTGTCGATGTCAGATTTTATGAGTGTTTTGCTCTATCATTCTTTTAGTTGTTGTAGCCGGTGTGAGTTTGCTCCGTCATCCTTTTGGTGGTGGGTCTGTCATTTCATCGATTTCAAATTATGCGGGTGTGTATTGCTCTATCATCCTTTTGGTGATAGTAGCCGGTGTGAGTTTGCTCCCACATCCTTTTGGTGGTGGGTCTGTCATTTTGTCGATGTCAGATTGTGCGAGTGTGTTTTGCTATATTATCCTTTTGGGAGTAGTAGCTGGTGTGAGTTTGCTCAGTGATCCTTTTGGTGGTGGATCTGTCATTTCATCAATGTCAGATTGTGCGAGTGTGTTTTTCTCTATCATACTTTTGGTGATAGTAGCCGGTGTGAGTTTGCTCCATCTTCCTTTTGGTGGTGGGTCTGTGATTTCGTCGACGATAGATTGTGCGAGTTTGTTTTGCTCTATCATCCTTTTGGCTTTACTAGCCGGTGTGAGTTCGCTCCGACATCAGTTTGGTGGTGGGTCTGTCATTTCGTCGATGTCAGATTTTGCGAGTGTTTTGCTCTATCATTTTTTTAGTTGTAGTAGCCGGTGTGAGTTTGCTCCGTCATCCTTTTGGTGGCGGGTTTGTCATTTCATCAATTTCAAATTATGCGAATGTGTGTTGCTCTATCATTCTTTTGGTGATAGTAGCCGCTGTGAGTTTGCTCCGTCATCCTTTTGGTGGTGGATCTATCATTTTTTCGATGTCAGATTGTGCGAGTGTGTTTTGCTCTATCATCCTTTTGGTGGTAGTAGCTGGTGTGAGTTTGCTCAGTAATCCTTTTGGTGGTGGGTCTATCATTTCATCCATGTCAGATTGTGCGAGTGTGTTTTGCTCTATCATACTTTTGGTGATAGTAGCCGGTGTAAGTTTGCTCTATCATCCTTTTGGTGGTGGGTCTGTGATTTCGTCGATGCTAGATTGTGCGAGTTTTTGTTGCTCTGTTATCCTTTTGGTGATAGTAGCCGGTGTGAGTTTGCTCCATCATCGGTTTGGTGGTGGGTCTATCATTTTGTCGATGTCAGATTTTGTGAGTGGTTTGCTCTATCATTCTTTTAGTTGTGGTAGCCGGTGTGAGTTTGCTCCGTCATCCTTTTGGTGGTGGGTCTGTCATTTCATTGATTTTAAATTATGCGAGTGTGTGTTGCTCTATCATCCTTTTGGTGATAGTAGCCGGTGTGAGCTTGCTCCGTCGTATGTTTGGTGGTGGGTCTGTCATTTTGTCGATGTCAGATTGTGCGAGTGTGTTTTGCTCTATCATCCTTTAGGTAGTAGTAGCTGGTGTGAGTTTGCTCAGTGATCCTTTTGGTGGTGGATCTGTCATTTCATCGATGTCAGATTGTGTGAGTGTGTTTTTCTCTATCATACTTTTGGTGATAGTAGCCGGTGTGAGTTTGCTCCATCATCCTTTTGGTGGTGGGTCTGTGATTTCGTCGACGCTAGATTGTGCGAGTTTGTTTTGCTCTATCATCCTTTTGGTTTTAGTAGCCGGTGTGAGTTTGCTCCGTCATCCTTTTGGTGGTGGGTCTGTTATTTCATCGATTTCAAATTATGCGAGTGTGTGTTGCTCTATCATCCTTTTGGTGATAGTAGCCGGTGTGAGTTTGCTCCGTCATCCTTTTGGTGGTAGGTCTGTCATTTTGTCGATGTCAGATTGTGCGAGGGTGTTTTGCTCTATCATCCTTTTGGTTGTAGTAGCTGGTGTGAGTTTGCTCAGTAATCCCTTTGGTGGTGGGTCTATCATTTCATCGATTTCAGATTGTGCGAGTGTTTTTTGCTCTATCATCCTTTTGGCAGTAGTAGCTGGTGTGAGTTTGCTCAATGATCCTTTTGGTGGTGGATCTGTCATTTCATCAATGTCAGATTGTGCGAGTGTGTTTTTCTCTATCATACTTTTGGTGATAGTAGCCGGTGTGAGTTTGCTCCATCATCCTTTTGGTGGTGGGTCTGTGATTTCGTCGATGATAGATTGTGCGAGTTTGTTTTGCTATATCATCCTTTTGGGTTTAGTAGCCGGTGTGAGTTCGCTCCGTCATCGGTTTGGTGGTGGGTCTGTCATTTCGTCGATGTCAGATTTTGCGAGTGTTTTGCTCTATCATTCTTTTAGTTGTAGTAGCCGGTGTGAGTTTGCTCCGTCATCCTTTTGGTGGCGGGTCTGTCATTTCATCGATTTCAAATTATGCGAGTGTGTGTTGCTCTATCATCCTTTTGGTGATAGTAGCCGCTGTGAGTTCGCTCCGTTATCCTTTTGGTGGTGGGTCTATCATTTTTTCGATGTCAGATTGTGCGAGTGTGTTTTGCTCTATCATCCTTTTGGTGGTAGTAGCTGGTGTGAGTTTGCTCAGTAATCCTTTTGGTGGTGGGTCTATCATTTCATCCATGTCAGATTGTGCGAGTGTGTTTTGCTCTCTCATACTTTTGGTGATAATAGCCGGTGTGAGTTTGCTCTGTCATCCTTTTGGTGGTGGGTCTGTGATTTCGTCAATGCTAGATTGTGCGAGTTTTTGTTGCTCTATCATCCTTTTGGTCATAGTAGCCGGTGTGAGTTTGCCCTGTCAGATTTTGCAAGTGTTTTGCTCTATCATTCTTTTAGTTGTAGTAGCCGGTGTGAGTTTGCTCCGTCATCCTTTCGGTGGTGGGTCTGTCATTTCATCGATTTCAAATTATGCGAGTGTGTGTTTCTCTATCATCCTTTTGGTGATAGTAGCCGGTGTGAGTTTGCTCCGTCATCCTTTTGGTGGTGGGTCTGTCATTTTGTCGATGTCAGATTGTGCGAGGGTGTTTTGCTCTATCATCCTTTTGGTTGTAGTAGCTTGTGTGAGTTTGCTCAGTAATCCCTTTGGTGGTGGGTCTATCATTTCATCGATTTCAGATTGTGCGAGTGTTTTTTGCTCTATCATCCTTTTGGCAGTAGTAGCTGGTGTGAGTTTGCTCAGTGATCCTTTTGGTGGTGGATCTGTCATTTCATCAATGTCAGATTGTGCGAGTGTGTTTTTCTCTATCATACTTTTGGTGATAGTAGCCGGTGTGAGTTTGCTCCATCATCCTTTTGGTGGTGGGTCTGTGATTTCGTCGACGATAGATTGTGCGAGTTTGTTTTGCTATATCATCCTTTTGGGTTTAGTAGCCGGTGTGAGTTCGCTCCGTCATCGGTTTGGTGGTGGGTCTGTCATTTCGTCGATGTCAGATTTTGCGAGTGTTTTGCTCTATCATTCTTTTAGTTGTAGTAGCCGGTGTGAGTTTGCTCCGTCATCCTTTTGATGGCGGGTCTGTCATTTCATCGATTTCAAATTATGCGAGTGTGTGTTGCTCTATCATCCTTTTAGTGATAGTAGCCGCTGTGAGTTCGCTCCGTCATCCTTTTGGTGGTGGGTCTATCATTTTTTCGATGTCAGATTGTGCGAGTGTGTTTTGCTCTATCATCCTTTTGGTGGTAGTAGCTGGTGTGAGTTTGCTCAGTAATCCTTTTGGTGGTGGGTCTATCATTTCATCCATGTCAGATTGTGCGAGTGTGTTTTGCTCTCTCATACTTTTGGTGATAATAGCCGGTGTGAGTTTGCTCTGTCATCCTTTTGGTGGTGGGTCTGTGATTTCGTCAATGCTAGATTGTGCGAGTTTTTGTTGCTCTATCATCCTTTTGGTCATAGTAGCCGGTGTGAGTTCGCTCTGTCAGATTTTGCAAGTGTTTTGCTCTATCATTCTTTTAGTTGTAGTAGCCGGTGTGAGTTTGCTCCGTCACCCTTTTGGTGGTGGGTCTGTCATTTCATCGATTTTAAATTATGCGAGTGTGTGTTGCTCTATCATCCTTTTGGTGATAGTAGCCGGTGTGAGTTCGCTCCGTCGTCCTTTTGGTGGTGGGTCTGTCATTTTGTCGATGTCAGATTGTGCGAGTGTGTTTTGCTCTATCATCCTTTAGGTAGTACTAGCTGGTGTGAGTTTGCTCAGTGATCCTTTTGGTGGTGGATCTGTCATTTCATCGATGTCAGATTGTGCGAGTGTGTTTTTCTCTATCATACTTTTGGTGATAGTAGCCGGTGTGAGTTTGCTCCATCATCCTTTTGGTGGTGGGTCTGTGATTTCGTCGACGCTAGATTGTGCGAATTTGTTTTGCTCTATCATCCTTTTGGTTTTTGTAGCCGGTGTGAGTTCGCTCCGTCATCGGTTTGGTGGTGGGTCTGTCATTTCGTCGATGTTAGATTTTGCGAGTGTTTTGCTCTATCATTCTTTTAGTTGTAGTAGCCGGTGTGAGTTTGCTCCGTTATCCTTTTGGTGGTGGGTCTGTTATTTCATCGATTTCAAATTATGCGAGTGTGTGTTGCTCTATCATCCTTTTGGTGATAGTAGCCGGTGTGAGTTTGCTCCGTCATCCTTTCGGTGGTGGGTCTGTCATTTTGTCGATGTCAGATTGTGCGAGTGTGTTTTGCTCTATCATCCTTTTGGTTGTAGTAGCTGGTGTGAGTTTGCTCAGTAATCCTTTTGGTGGTGGGTCTATCATTTCATCCATGTCAGATTGTGCGAGTGTGTTTTGCTCTCTCATACTTTTGGTGATAATAGCCGGTGTGAGTTTGCTCTGTCATCCTTTTGGTGGTGGGTCTGTGATTTCGTCAATGCTAGATTGTGCGAGTGTGTTTTTCTCTATCATACTTTTGGTGATAGTAGCCGGTGTGAGTTTGCTCCATCATCCTTTTGGTGGTGGGTCTGTGATTTCGTCGACGCTAGATTGTGCGAGTTTGTTTTGCTCTATCATCCTTTTGGTTTTTGTAGCCGGTGTGAGTTCGCTCCGTCATCGGTTTGGTGGTGGGTCTGTCATTTCGTCGATGTTAGATTTTGCGAGTGTTGTGCTCTGTCATTCTTTTAGTTGTAGTAGCCGGTGTGAGTTTGCTCCGTCATCCTTTTGGTGGTGGGTCTGTTATTTCATCGATTTCAAATTATGCGAGTGTGTGTTGTTCTATAATCCTTTTGGTGATAGTAGCCGGTGTGAGTTTGCTCCGTCATCCTTTTGGTGGTGGGTCTGTCATTTTGTCGATGTCAGATTGTGCCAGTGTGTTTTGCTCTATCATCCTTTTGGTTATAGTAGCTGGTGTGAGTTTGCTCAGTAATCCCTTTGGTGGTGGGTCTACCATTTCATCGATGTCAGATTGTGCGAGTGTCTTTTGCTCTATCATCCTTTTGGCAGTAGTAGCTGGTGTGAGTTTGCTCAGTGATCATTTTGGTGGTGGATCTGTCATTTCATCAATGTCAGATTGTGCGAGTGTGTTTTTCTCTATCATACTTTTGGTGATAGTAGCCGGTGTGAGTTTGCTCCATCATCCTTTTGGTGGTGGGTCTGTGATTTCGTCGACGATAGATTGTGCGAGTTTGTTTTGCTCTATCATCCTTTTGGTTTTAGTAGCCGGTGTGAGTTCGCTCCGTCATCGGTTTGGTGGTGGGTCTGTCATTTCGTCGATGTAAGATTTTGCGAGTGTTTTGATCTATCATTCTTTTAGTTGTAGTAGCCGGTGTGAGTTTGCTCCGTCATCCTTTTGGTGGCGGGTCTGTCATTTCATCGATTTCAAATTATGCGAGTGTGTGTTGCTCTATCATCCTTTTGGTGATAGTAGCCGCTGTGAGTTCGCTCCGTCATCCTTTTTGTGGTGGGTCTATCATTTTTTCGATGTCAGATTGTGCGAGTGTGTTTTGCTCTATCATCCTTTTGGTGGTAGTAGCTGGTGTGAGTTTGCTCAGTAATCCTTTTGGTGGTGGGTTTATCATTTCATACATGTCAGATTGTGCGAGTGTGTTTTGCTCTCTCATACTTTTGGTGATAATAGCCGGTGTGAGTTTGCTCTGTCATCCTTTTGGTGGTGGGTCTGTGATTTCGTCGATGCTAGATTGTGCGAGCTTTTGTTGCTCTATCATCCTTTTGGTCATAGTAGCCGGTGTGAGTTCGCTCTGTCAGATTTTGCAAGTGCTTTGCTCTATCATTCTTTTAGTTGTAGTAGCCGGTGTGAGTTTGTTCCGTCACCCTTTTGGTGGTGGGTCTGTCATTTCATTGATTTTAAATTATGCGAGTGTGTGTTGCTCTGTCATCCTTTTGGTGATAGTAGCCGGTGTGAGTTCGCTCCATCGTTCTTTTGGTGGTGGGTCTGTCATTTTGTCGATGTCAGATTGTGCGAGTGTGTTTTGCTCTATCATCCTTTAGGTAGTAGTAGTTGGTGTGAGTTTGCTCAGTGATCCTTTTGGTGGTGGATCTGTCATTTCATCGATGTCAGATTGTGCGAGTGTGTTTTTCTCTATCATACTTTTGGTGATAGTAGCCGGTGTGAGTTTGCTCCATCATCCTTTTGGTGGTGGGTCTGTGATTTCGTCGACGCTAGATTGTGCGAGTTTGTTTTGCTCTATCATCCTTTTCGTTTTTGTAGCCGGTGTGAGTTCGCTCCGTCATCGGTTTGGTGGTGGGTCTGTCATTTTGTCGATGTTAGATTTTGCGAGTGTTTTGCTCTGTCATTCTTTTAGTTGTAGTAGCCGGTGTGAGTTTGCTCCGTCATCCTTTTGGTGGTGGGTCTGTTATTTCATCGATTTCAAATTATGCGAGTGTGTGTTGCTCTATCATCCTTTTGGTGATAGTAGCCGGTGTGAGTTTGCTCCGTCATCCTTTTGGTGGTGGGTCTGTCATTTTGTCGATGTCAGATTGTGCGAGTGTGTTTTGCTCTATCATCCTTTTGGTTGTAGTAGCTGGTGTGAGTTTGCTCAGTAATCCCTTTGGTGGTGGGTCTACCATTTCATCGATGTCAGATTGTGCGAGTGTCTTTTGCTCTATCATCCTTTTGGCAGTAGTAGCTGGTGTGAGTTTGCTCAGTGATCCTTTTGGTGGTGGATCTGTCATTTCATCAATGTCAGATTGTGCGAGTGTGTTTTTCTCTATCATACTTTTGGTGATAGTAGCCGGTGTGAGTTTGCTCCATCATCCTTTTGGTGGTGGGTCTGTGATTTCGTCGACGATAGATTGTGCGAGTTTGTTTTGCTCTATCATCCTTTTGGTTTTAGTAGCCGGTGTGAGTTCGCTCCGTCATCTGTTTGGTGGTGGGTCTGTCATTTCGTCGATGTAAGATTTTGCGAGTGTTTTGCTCTATCATTCTTTTAGTTGTAGTAGCCGGTGTGAGTTTGCTCCGTCATCCTTTTGGTGGCGGGTCTGTCATTTCATCGATTTCAAATTATGCGAGTGTGTGTTGCTCTATCATCCTTTTGGTGATAGTAGCCGCTGTGAGTTCGCTCCGTCATCCTTTTTGTGGTGGGTCTATCATTTTTTCGATGTCAGATTGTGCGAGTGTGTTTTTCTCTATCATCCTTTTGGTGGTAGTAGCTGGTGTGAGTTTGCTCAGTAATCCTTTTGGTGGTGGGTCTATCATTTCATCCATGTCAGATTGTGCGAGTGTGTTTTGCTCTCTCATACTTTTGGTGATAATAGCCGGTGTAAGTTTGCTCTGTCATCCTTTTGGTGGTGGGTCTGTGATTTCGTCGATGCTAGATTGTGCGAGTTTTTGTTGCTCTATCATCCTTTTGGTCATAGTAGCCGGTGTGAGTTCGCTCTGTCAGATTTTGCAAGTGTTTTGCTCTATCATTCTTTTAGTTGTAGTAGCCGGTGTGAGTTTGCTCCGTCACCCTTTTGGTGGTGGGTCTGTCATTTCATTGATTTTAAATTATGCGAGTGTGTGTTGCTCTATCATCCTTTTGGTGATAGTAGCCGGTGTGAGTTTGCTCCGTCGTCCTTTTGGTGGTGGATCTGTCATTTCATCGATGTCAGATTGTGCGAGTGTGTTTTTCTCTATCATACTTTTGGTGATAGTAGCCGGTGTGAGTTTGCTCCATCATCCTTTTGGTGGTGGGTCTGTGATTTCGTCGACGCTAGATTGTGCGAGTTTGTTTTGCTCTATCATCCTTTTCGTTTTTGTAGCCGGTGTGAGTTCGCTCCGTCATCGGTTTGGTGGTGGGTCTGTCATTTTGTCGATGTTAGATTTTGCGAGTGTTTTGCTCTGTCATTCTTTTAGTTGTAGTAGCCGGTGTGAGTTTGCTCCGTCATCCTTTTGGTGGTGGGTCTGTTATTTCATCGATTTCAAATTATGCGAGTGTGTGTTGCTCTATCATCCTTTTGGTGATAGTAGCCGGTGTGAGTTTGCTCCGTCATCCTTTTGGTGGTGGGTCTGTCATTTTGTCGATGTCAGATTGTGCGAGTGTGTTTTGCTCTATCATCCTTTTGGTTGTAGTAGCTGGTGTGAGTTTGCTCAGTAATCCCTTTGGTGGTGGGTCTACCATTTCATCGATGTCAGATTGTGCGAGTGTCTTTTGCTCTATCATCCTTTTGGCAGTAGTAGCTGGTGTGAGTTTGCTCAGTGATCCTTTTGGTGGTGGATCTGTCATTTCATCAATGTCAGATTGTGCGAGTGTGTTTTTCTCTATCATACTTTTGGTGATAGTAGCCGGTGTGAGTTTGCTCCATCATCCTTTTGGTGGTGGGTCTGTGATTTCGTCGACGATAGATTGTGCGAGTTTGTTTTGCTCTATCATCCTTTTGGTTTTAGTAGCCGGTGTGAGTTCGCTCCGTCATCTGTTTGGTGGTGGGTCTGTCATTTCGTCGATGTAAGATTTTGCGAGTGTTTTGCTCTATCATTCTTTTAGTTGTAGTAGCCGGTGTGAGTTTGCTCCGTCATCCTTTTGGTGGCGGGTCTGTCATTTCATCGATTTCAAATTATGCGAGTGTGTGTTGCTCTATCATCCTTTTGGTGATAGTAGCCGCTGTGAGTTCGCTCCGTCATCCTTTTTGTGGTGGGTCTATCATTTTTTCGATGTCAGATTGTGCGAGTGTGTTTTTCTCTATCATCCTTTTGGTGGTAGTAGCTGGTGTGAGTTTGCTCAGTAATCCTTTTGGTGGTGGGTCTATCATTTCATCCATGTCAGATTGTGCGAGTGTGTTTTGCTCTCTCATACTTTTGGTGATAATAGCCGGTGTAAGTTTGCTCTGTCATCCTTTTGGTGGTGGGTCTGTGATTTCGTCGATGCTAGATTGTGCGAGTTTTTGTTGCTCTATCATCCTTTTGGTCATAGTAGCCGGTGTGAGTTCGCTCTGTCAGATTTTGCAAGTGTTTTGCTCTATCATTCTTTTAGTTGTAGTAGCCGGTGTGAGTTTGCTCCGTCACCCTTTTGGTGGTGGGTCTGTCATTTCATTGATTTTAAATTATGCGAGTGTGTGTTGCTCTATCATCCTTTTGGTGATAGTAGCCGGTGTGAGTTTGCTCCGTCGTCCTTTTGGTGGTGGGTCTGTCATTTTGTCGATGTCAGATTGTGCGAGTGTGTTTTGCTCTATCATCCTTTAGGTAGTAGTAGCTGGTGTGAGTTTGCTCAGTGATCCTTTTGGTGGTGGATCTGTCATTTAATCGATGTCAGATTGTGCAAGTGTGTTTTTCTCTATCATACTTTTGGTGATAGTAGCCGGTGTGAGTTTGCTCCATCATCCTTTTGGTGGTGGGTTTGTGATTTCGTCGACGCTAGATTGTGCGAGTTTGTTTTGCTCTATCATCCTTTTGGTTTTTGTAGTCGGTGTGAGTTCGCTCCGTCATCGGTTTGGTGGTGGGTCTGTCATTTCGTCGATGTTAGATTTTGCGAGTGTTTTGCTCTGTCATTCTTTTAGTTGTAGTAGCCGGTGTGAGTTTGCTCCGTCATCCTTTTGGTGGTGGGTCTGTTATTTCATCGATTTCAAATTATGCGAGTGTGTGTTGCTCTATCATCCTTTTGGTGATAGTAGCCGGTGTGAGTTTGCTCCGTCATCCTTTTGGTGGTAGGTCTGTCATTTTGTCGATGTCAGATTGTGCGAGTGTGTTTTGCTCTATCATCCTTTTGGTTGTAGTAGCTGCTGTGAGTTTGCTCAGTAATCCCTTTGGTGGTGGGTCTATCATTTCATCGATGTCAGATTGTGCGAGTGTGTTTTGCTCTATCATACTTTTGGTGATAGTAGCCGGTGTGAGTTTGCTATGTCATCCTTTTGGTGGTGGGTCTGTGATTTCGTCGATGCTAGATTATGCGAGTTTTTGTTGCTCTGTTATCCTTTTGGTGATAGTAGCCGATGTGAGTTTGCTCCATCATCGGTTTGGTGGTGGGTCTGTCATTTTGTCGATGTCAGATTTTGTGAGTGTTTTGCTCTATTATTCTTTTAGTTGTGGTAGCCGGTGTGAGTTTGCTCCGTCATTCTTTTGGTGGTGGGTCTGTCATTTCATCGATTTCAAATTATGCGGGTGTGTATTGCTCTATCATCCTTTTGGTGATAGTAGCCGGTGTGAGTTTGCTCCGACATCCTTTTGGTGGTGGGTCTGTCATTTTGTCGATGTCAGATTGTGCGAGTGTGTTTTGCTCTATCATCCTTTTGGCAGTAGTAGCTGGTGTGAGTTTGCTCAGTGATCCTTTTGGTGGTGGATCTGTCATTTCATCAATGTCAGATTGTGCGAGTGTGTTTTTCTCTATCATACTTTTGGTGATATTAGCCGGTGTGAGTTTGCTCCATCATCCTTTTGGTGGTGGGTCTGTGATTTCGTCGACGATAGATTGTGCGAGTTTATTTTGCTATATCATCCTTTTGGTTTTAGTAGCCGGTGTGAGTTCGCTCCGTCATCGGTTTGGTGGTGGGTCTGTCATTTCGTCGATGTCAGATTTTGCGAGTGTTTTGCTCTATCATTCTTTTAGTTGTAGTAGCCGGTGTGAGTTTGCTCCGTCATCCTTTTGGTGGCGGGTCTGTCATTTCATCAATTTCAAATTATGCGAATGTGTGTTGCTCTATCATCCTTTTGGGGATAGTAGCTGCTGTGAGTTCGCTCCGTCATCCTTTTGGTGGTGGGTCTATCATTTTTTCGATGTCAGATTGTGCGAGTGTGTTTTGCTCTATCATCCTTTTGGTGGTAGTAGTTGTTGTGAGTTTGCTCAGTAATCCTTTTGGTGGTGGGTCTATCATTTCATCCATGTCAGATTGTGCGAGTGTGTTTTGCTCTATCATACTTTTGGTGATAGTAGCCAGTGTGAGTTTGCTCTGTCATCCTTTTGGTGGTGGGTCTGTGATTTCGTCGATGCTAGATTGTGCGAGTTTTTGTTGTTCTGTTATCCTTTTGGTGATAGTAGCCGGTGTGAGTTTGCTCCATCATCGGTTTGGTGGTGGGTCTGTCATTTTTTCGATGTCAGATTTTGTGAGTGTTTTGCTCTATCATTCTTTTAGTTGTGGTAGCCGGTGTGAGTTTGCTCCGTCATCCTTTTGGTGGTGGGTCTGTCATTTCATCGATTTCAAATTATGCGGGTGTGTATTGCTCTATCATCCTTTTGGTGATAATAGCCGGTGTGAGTTTGCTCCGACATCCTTTTGGTGGTGGGTCTGTCATTTTGTCGATGTCAGATTGTGCGAGTGTGTTTTGCTCTATCATCCTTTTGGCAGTAGTAGCTGGTGTGAGTTTGCTCAGTGATCCTTTTGGTGGTGGATCTGTCATTTCATCAATGTCAGATTGTGCGAGTGTGTTTTTCTCTATCATAGTTTTGGTGATATTAGCCGGTGTGAGTTTGCTCCATCATCCTTTTGGTGGTGGGTCTGTGATTTCGTCGACGATAGATTGTGCGAGTTTATTTTGCTAAATCATCCTTTTGGTTTTAGTAGCCGGTGTGAGTTCGCTCCGTCATCGGTTTGGTGGTGGGTCTGTCATTTCGTTGATGTCAGATTTTACGAGTGTTTTGCTCTATCATTCTTTTAGTTGTAGTAGCCGGTGTGAGTTTGCTCCGTCATCCTTTTGGTGGCGGGTCTGTCATTTCATCAATTTCAAATTATGCGAATGTGTGTTGCTCTATCATTCTTTTGGTGATAGTAGCCGCTATGACTTCGCTCCGTCATCCTTTTGGTGGTGGGTCTATCATTTTTTCGATGTCAGATTGTGCGAGTGTGTTTTGCTCTATCATCCTTTTGGTGGTAGTAGCTGGTGTGAGTTTGCTCAGTAATCCTTTTGGTGGTGGGTCTATCATTTCATCCATGTCAGATTGTGCGAGTGTGTTTTGCTTTATCATACTTTTGGTGATAGTAGCCGGTGTGAGTTTGCTCTGTCATCCTTTTGGTGGTGGGTCTGTGATTTCGTCGATGCTAGATTGTGCGAGTTTTTGTTGCTCTGTTATCCTTTTGGTGATAGTAGCCGGTGTGAGTTTGCTCCATCATCGGTTTGGTGGTGAGTCTGTCATTTTGTCGATGTCAGATTTTGTGAGTGTTTTGCTCTATCATTCTTTTAGTTGTGGTAGCCGGTGTGAGTTTGCTCCGTCATCCTTTTGGTGGTGGGTCTGTCATTTCATCGATTTCAAATTATGCGGGTGTGTATTGCTCTATCATCCTTTTGGTGATAGTAGCCGGTGTGAGTTTGCTCCGACATCCTTTTGGTGGTGGGTCTGTCATTTTGTCGATGTCAGATTGTGCGAGTGTGTTTTGCTCTATCACCCTTTTGGCAGTAGTAGCTGGTGTGAGTTTGCTCAGTGATCCTTTTGGTGGTGGATCTGTCATTTCATCAATGTCAGATTGTGCGAGTGTGTTTTTCTCTATCATACTTTTGGTGATATTAGCCGGTGTGAGTTTGCTCCATCATCCTTTTGGTGGTGGGTCTGTGATTTCGTCGACGATAGATTGTGCGAGTTTATTTTGCTAAATCATCCTTTTGGTTTTAGTAGCCGGTGTGAGTTCGCTCCGTCATCGGTTTGGTGGTGGGTCTGTCATTTCGTTGATGTCAGATTTTACGAGTGTTTTGCTCTATCATTCTTTTAGTTGTAGTAGCCGGTGTGAGTTTGCTCCGTCATCCTTTTGGTGGAGGGTCTGTCATTTCATCAATTTCAAATTATGCGAATGTGTGTTTCTCTATCATTCTTTTGGTGATAGTAGCCGCTATGAGTTCGCTCCGTCATCCTTTTGGTGGTGGGTCTATCATTTTTTCGATGTCAGATTGTGCGAGTGTGTTTTGCTCTATCATCCTTTTGGTGGTAGTAGCTGGTGTGAGTTTGCTCAGTAATCCTTTTGGTGGTGGGTCTATCATTTCACCCATGTCAGATTGTGCGAGTGTGTTTTGCTTTATCATACTTTTGGTGATAGTAGCCGGTGTGAGTTTGCTCTGTCATCCTTTTGGTGGTGGGTCTGTGATTTCGTCGATGCTAGATTGTGCGAGTATTTGTTGCTCTATTATCCTTTTGGTGATAGTAGCCGGTGTGAGTTTGCTCCATCATCGGTTTGGTGGTGGGTCTGTCATTTTGTCGATGTCAGATTTTGTGAGTGTTTTGCTCTATCATTCTTTTAGTTGTGGTAGCCGGTGTGAGTTTGCTCCGTCATCCTTTTGGTGGTGGGTCTGTCATTTCATCGATTTCAAATTATGCGGGTGTGTATTGCTCTATCATCCTTTTGGTGATAGTAGCCGGTGTGAGTTTGCTCCGACATCCTTTTGGTGGTGGGTCTGTCATTTTGTCGATGCCAGATTGTGCGAGTGTGTTTTGCTCTATCATCCTTTTGGCAGTAGTAGCTGGTGTGAGTTTGCTCAGTGATCCTTTTGGTGGTGGATCTGTCATTTCATCAATGTCAGATTGTGTGAGTGTGTTTTTCTCTATCATACTTTTGGTGATAGTAGCCGGTGTGAGTTTGCTCCATCATCCTTTTGGTGGTGGGTCTGTGATTTCGTCGACGATAGATTGTGCGAGTTTGTTATGCTATATTATCCTTTTGGTTTTAGTAGCCGGTGTGAGTTCGCTCCGTCATCGGTTTGGTGGTGGGTCTGTCATTTCGTCGATGTCAGATTTTGTGAGTGTTTTGCTCTATCATTCTTTTAGTTGTAGTAGCCGGTGTGAGTTTGCTCCGTCATCCTTTTGGTGGCGGGTCTGTCATTTCATCAATTTCAAATTATGCGAATGTGTGTTGCTCTATCATCCTTTCGGTGATAGTAGCCGCTGTGAGTTCGCTCCGTCATCCTTTTGGTGGTGGGTCTATCATTTTTTCGATGTCAGATTGTGCGAGTGTGTTTTGCTCTATCATCCTTTTGGTGGTAGTAGCTGGTGTGAGTTTGCTCAATAATCCTTTTGGTGGTGGGTCTATCATTTCATCCATGTCAGATTGTGCGAGTGTGTTTTGCTGTATCATACTTTTGGTGATAGTAGTCGGTGTGAGTTTGCTCTGTCATCCTTTTGGTGGTGGGTCTGTGATTTCGTCGATGCTAGATTGTGCGAGTTTTTGTTGCTCTATCATCCTTTTGGTGATAGTAGCCGGTGTGAGGTCGCTCCGTCAGATTTTGCAAGTGTTTTGCTCTATCATTCTTTTAGTTGTAGTAGCCGGTGTGAGTTTGCTCCGTCACCCTTTTGGTGGTGGGTCTGTCATTTCATTGATTTTAAATTATGCGAGTGTGTGTTGCTCTATCATCCTTTTGATGATAGTAGCCGGTGTGAGTTTGCTCCGTCGTCCTTTTGGTGGTGGGTCTGTCATTTTGTCGATGTCAGATTCTGCGAGTGTGTTTTCCTCTATCATCCTTTAGGTAGTAGTAGCTGGTGTGAGTTTGCTCAGTGATCCTTTTGGTGGTGGATCTGTCATTTCATCGATGTCAGATTGTGCGAGTGTGTTTTTCTCTATCATACTTTTGGTGATAGTAGCCGGTGTGAGTTTGCTCCATCATCCTTTTGGTGGTGGGTCTGTGATTTCGTCGACGCTAGATTGTGCGAGTTTGTTTTGCTATATCATCCTTTTGGTTTTAGTAGCCGGTGTGAGTTCGCTCCGTCATCGGTTTGGTGGTGGGTCTGTCATTTCGTTGATGTCAGATTTTGCGAGTGTTTTGCTCTATCATTCTTTTAGTTGTGGTAGCCGGTGTGAGTTTGCTCCGTCATCCTTTTGGTGGTTGGTCTGTCATTTCATCGATTTCAAATTATGTGGGTGTGTGTTGCTCTATCATCCTTTTGGTGATAGTAGCCGGTGTGAGTTTTCTCTGACATCCTTTTGGTGGTGGGTCTGTCATTTTGTCGATGTCAGATTGTGCGAGTGTGTTTTGCTCTATCATCCTTTTGGCAGTAGTAGCTGGTGTGAGTTTGCTCAGTGATCCTTTTGGTGGTGGATCTGTCATTTCATCAATGTCAGATTGTGCGAGTGTGTTTTTCTCTATCATACTTTTGGTGATAGTAGCCGGTGTGAGTTTGCTCCATCATCCTTTTGGTGGTGGGTCTGTGATTTCGTCGACGATAGATTGTGCGAGTTTATTTTGCTATATCATCCTTTTGGTTTTAGTAGCCGGTGTGAGTTTGCTCCGTCATCGGTTTGGTGGTGGGTCTGTCATTTCGTCGATGTCAGATTTTACGAGTGTTTTGCTCTATCATTCTTTTAGTTGTAGTAGCCGGTGTGAGTTTGCTCCGTCATCCTTTTGGTGGCGGGTCTGTCATTTCATCAATTTCAAATTATGCGAATCTGTGTTGCTCTATCATTCTTTTGGTGATAGTAGCCGCTGTGAGTTCGCTCCGTCATCCTTTTGGTGGTGGGTCTATCATTTTTTCGATGTCAGATTGTGCGAGTGTGTTTTGCTCTATCATCCTTTTGGTGGTAGTAGCTGGTGTGAGTTTGCTCAGTAATCCTTTTGGTGGAGGGTCTATCATTTCATCCATGTCAGATTGTGCGATTGTGTTTTGCTCTATCATACTTTTGGTGATAGTAGCCGGTGTGAGTTTGCTATGTCATCCTTTCGGTGGTGGGTCTGTGATTTCGTCGATGCTAGGTTGTGCGAGTTTTTGTTGCTCTGTTATCCTTTTGGTGATAGTAGCCGGTGTGAGTTTGCTCCATCATCGGTTTGGTGGTGGGTCTGTCATTTTGTCGATGTCAGATTTTGTGAGTGTTTTGCTCTATCATTCTTTTAGTTGTTGTAGCCGGTGTGAGTTTGCTCCATCATCCTTTTGGTGGTGGGTCTGTCATTTCATCGATTTCAAATTATGCGGGTGTGTATTGCTCTATCATCCTTTTGGTGATAGTAGCCAGTGTGAGTTTGCTCCGACATCCTTTTGGTGGTGGGTCTGTCATTTTGTCGATGCCAGATTGTGCGAGTGTGTTTTGCTCTATCATCCTTTTGGCAGTAGTAGCTGGTGTGAGTTTGCTCAGGGATCCTTTTGGTGGTGGATCTGTCATTTCATCAATGTCAGATTGTGTGAGTGTGTTTTTCTCTATTATACTTTTGGTGATAGTAGCCGGTGTGAGTTTGCTCCATCATCCTTTTGGTGGTGGGTCTGTGATTTCGTCGACGATAGATTGTGCGAGTTTGTTTTGCTATATTATCCTTTTGGTTTTAATAGCCGATGTGAGTTCGCTCCGTCATCGGTTTGGTGGTGGGTCTGTCATTTCGTCGATGTCAGATTTTGTGAGTGTTTTGCTCTATCATTCTTTTAGTTGTTGTAGCCGGTGTGAGTTTGCTCCGTCATCCTTTTGGTGGTGGGTCTGTCATTTCATCGATTTCAAATTATGCGGGTGTGTATTGCTCTATCATCCTTTTGGTGATAGTAGCCAGTGTGAGTTTGCTCCGACATCCTTTTGGTGGTGGGTCTGTCATTTTGTCGATGTCAGATTGTGCGACTGTGTTTTGCTCTATCATCCTTTTGGCAGTAGTAGCTGGTGTGAGTTTGCTCAGTGATCCTTTTGGTGGTGGATCTGTCATTTCATCAATGTCAGATTGTGCGAGTGTGTTTTTCTCTATCATACTTTTGGTGATAGTAGCCGGTGTGAGTTTGCTCCATCATCCTTTTGGTGGTGGGTCTGTGATTTCGTCTACGATAGATTGTGCGAGTTTGTTTTGCTATATTATCCTTTTGGTTTTAATAGCCGATGTGAGTTCGCTCCGTCATCGGTTTGGTGGTGGGTCTGTCATTTCGTCGATGTCAGATTTTGTGAGTGTTTTGCTCTATCATTCTTTTAGTTGTAGTAGCCGGTGTGAGTTTGCTCCGTCATCCTTTTGGTGGCGGGTCTGTCATTTCATCAATTTCAAATTATGCGAATGTGTATTGCTCTATCATCTTTTCGGTGATAGTAGCCGCTGTGAGTTCGCTCCGTCATCCTTTTGGTGGTGGGTCTATCATTTTTTCGATGTCAGATTGTGCGAGTGTGTTTTGCTCTATCATCCTTTTGGTGGTAGTAGCTGGTGTGAGTTTGCTCAATAATCCTTTTGGTGGTGGGTCTATCATTTCATCCATGTCAGATTGTGCGACTGTGTTTTGCTGTATCATACTTTTGGTGATAGTAGCCGGTGTGAGTTTGCTCTGTCATCCTTTTGGTGGTGGGTCTGTGATTTCGTCGATGCTAGATTGTGCGAGTTTTTGTTGCTCTATCATCCTTTTGGTGATAGTAGCCGGTGTGAGGTCGCTCCGTCACCCTTTTGGTGGTGGGTCTGTCATTTCATAGATTTTAAATTATGCGAGTGTGTGTTGCTCTATCATCCTTTTGGTGATAGTAGCCGGTGTGAGTTCGCTCCGTCGTCCTTTTGGTGGTGGGTCTGTCATTTTGTCGATGTCAGATTGTGCGAGTGTGTTTTGCTCTATCATCCTTTAGGTAGTAGTAGCTGGTGTGAGTTTGCTCAGTGATCCTTTTGGTGGTGGATCTGTTATTTCATCGATGTCAGATTGTGCGAGTGTGTTTTTCTCTATCATACTTTTGGTGATAGTAGCCGGTGTGAGTTTGCTCCATCATCCTTTTGGTGGTGGGTCTCTGATTTCGTCGACGCTAGATTGTGCGAGTTTGTTTTGCTATATCATCCTTTTGGTTTTAGTAGCCGGTGTGAGTTCGCTCCGTCATCGGTTTGGTGGTGGGTCTGTCATTTCGTCGATGTCAGATTTTGCGAGTGTTTTGCTCTATCATTCTTTTAGTTGTGGTAGCCGGTGTGAGTTTGCTCCGTCATCCTTTTGGTGGTTGGTCTGTCATTTCATCGATTTCAAATTATGTGGGTGTGTGTTGCTCTATCATCCATTTGGTGATAGTAGCCGGTGTGAGTTTGCTCCGACATCCTTTTGGTGGTGGGTCTGTCATTTTGTCGATGTCAGATTGTGCGACTGTGTTTTGCTCTATCATCCTTTTGGCAGTAGTAGCTGGTGTGAGTTTGCTCAGTGATCCTTTTGGTGGTGGATCTGTCATTTCATCAATGTCAGATTGTGCGAGTGTGTTTTTCTCTATCATACTTTTGGTGATAGTAGCCGGTGTGAGTTTGCTCCATCATCCTTTTGGTGGTGGGTCTGTGATTTCGTCGACGATAGATTGTGCGAGTTTGTTTTGCTATATCATCCTTTTGGTTTTAGTAGCCGGTGTGAGTTCGCTCCGTCATCGGTTTGGTGGTGGGTCTGTCATTTCGTCGATGTCAGATTTTTCGAGTGTTTTGCTCTATCATTCTTTTAGTTGTGGTAGCCGGTGTGAGTTTGCCCCGTCATCCTTTTGGTGGTTGGTTTGTCATTTCATCGATTTCAAATTATGTGGGTGTGTGTTGCTCTATCATCCTTTTGGTGATAGTAGCCGGTGTGAGTTTTCTCTGACATCCTTTTGGTGGTGGGTCTGTCATTTTGTCGATGTCAGATTGTGCGACTGTGTTTTGCTCTATCATCATTTTGGCAGTAGTAGCTGGTGTGAGTTTGCTCAGTGATCCTTTTGGTGGTGGATCTGTCATTTCATCAATGTCAGATTGTGCGAGTGTGTTTTTCTCTATCATACTTTTGGTGATAGTAGCCGGTGTGAGTTTGCTCCATCATCCTTTTGGTGGTGGGTCTGTGATTTCGTCGACGATAGATTGTGCGAGTTTGTTTTGCTATATCATCCTTTTGGTTTTAGTAGCCGGTGTGAGTTCGCTCCGTCATCGGTTTAGTGGTGGGTCTGTCATTTCGTTGATGTCAGATTTTGCGAGTGTTTTGCTCTACCATTCTTTTAGTTGTAGTAGCCGGTGTGAGTTTGCTCCGTCATCCTTTTGGTGGCGGGTCTGTCATTTCATCGATTTCAAATTATGCGAGTGTGTGTTGCTCTATCATCATTTTGGTGATAGTAGCCGCTGTGAGTTCGCTCCGTCATCCTTTTGGTGGTGGGTCTATCATTTTTTCGATGTCAGATTGTGCGAGTGTGTTTTGCTCTATCATCCTTTTGGTGGTAGTAGCTGGTGTGAGTTTGCTCAGTAATCCTTTTGGTGGTGGGTCTATCATTTCATCCATGTCAGATTGTGCGAGTGTGTTTTGCTCTATCATACTTTTGGTGATAGTAGCCGGCGTGAGTTTGCTCTGTCATCCTTTTGGTGGTGGGTCTGTGATTTCTTCGATGCTAGATTGTGCGAGTTTTTTGTTGCTCTATCATCCTTTTGGTGATAGTAGCCGGTGTGAGTTTGCTCCGTCAGATTTTGCAAGTGTTTTGCTCTATCATTCTTTTAGTTGTAGTAGCCGGTGTGAGTTTGCTCCGTCACCCTTTTGGTGGTGGGTCTGTCATTTCATCGATTTCAAATTCTGCGAGTGTGTGTTGCTCTATCATCCTTTTGGTGATAGTAGCCGGTGTGAGTTCGCTTCGTCGTCCTTTTGGTGGTGGGTCTGTCAATTTGTCGATGTCAGATTGTGCGAGTGTGTTTTGCTCTATCATCCTTTAGGTAGTAGTAGCTGGTGTGAGTTTGCTCAGTGATCCTTTTGGTGGTGGATCTGTCATTTCATCGATGTCAGATTGTGCGAGTGTGTTTTTCTCTATCATACTTT
>CAWUDS030000910.1:35000-40132 GCA_963859935.3 Lathyrus sativus | reverse complement strand
ATATGAAGTATTCGATTTTACTAAGTCAATTCTTAGAAAATACTCAATCAAACCATTTGTACTTACTTCAATAAAGGAAGCGGGGGCCTCCTCAATCGAAGAACTTTTTTTGCCGTCATCCCAATGGAAGACTAAACAAGTCCGAAGGAATGGAATCCTTGTGTCGGAAATTTCCCGAATGGATTTTCCAATAGAATTGACAACTTTTAGTTCCAGATTATCCTTTTCCTGGAATAGATCTTGGGGAAAAAGTTTTACAAAAGGGATAGTGTCCGGTATTTCATATAAAATTACAGGTCGAACCAAAACAATTTTTTTTTTTTTCTTTTTTTTTTTTGTAGTTGCGATCCATTGGACATAGATCCCATCTTTAATTTTTTTTGATTCCTTGCATTTTTTTTTTTTTGTAGTTGCGATCCGTTGGACATAGATCCCATCTTTATTTTTTTTTGATTCCTTGCATTTTTTTTTTTTTACCGTTCCGGGTGGTATAAAGATGGGACTGTGTCTTGATATCTTATCAATCTCTCTGGGAAAATGGATATTTCCAGAAAATATTTTTAATTCTATTTTTTTTTTTTTTTTCTTTTCTAATCGGACCAATCCGCCTACTCGACTTCTTATATTGAAAGTGATTGGTGTTCCTCTTCCAACAAGACTATTATTCCGTACCATTAGGGAAGAAGATTGGGGTAAAATATGCACTTCTTCGGGAATCAAAAAAAAGGGACCTACTTGAATTGGATAGTTTGGCTTTAATTTTTTTCTTCCTCGATACTCAATGAAATCTTCTTTTTGAAAAATGGGTTGAGGATGATCGAAATAAGCAAAAATACTATTTCTAGGAAAAATACCATTGATAGGTATTTCAATGGAGACACCGGAAGGGGACATTAGTTCGTTCTTTCGTTCTTGAATCGATTGGAATGGAAATGGAATAAGAAATCGATTTCTTCGCCTTTTCGCCAAGAAATAAAAAGTATCGTGAAAAATAGCGGGATACATTAAATAAGAATGATCCATATATATGATTGGATTAAATATTGAATAATCGCTGATCCCCTTTTCTTTTGTACCAAAAGTATGGAAACCAAAGAATTTATGTTTTACTTGATTATTCCTTTCTACAAGATTCGAAATATTTTTTTTTCCATTCGAAAGTGAATCCATGGTAATTTGATCTTGATCCTTGTGAAGTAAAAAATGGGTTGTATTAGACCTGCACGACTTTCCTGACAATATCCATAAATGACTTGTTTTTGGTAAGATATGTACATTACTATCCATAAATTCTGATGCATGGTACACATCGGTACTCCAATGCATTTCCCCTTCTGAGTCAGAATAAATATGTTTTCGAACCCTCTCTTTCAAATTAAAAGTATATGTTCCCGCGAGGATCTCCGCAATCACTTGTTCTGATTTTACATATTGATCATTTTTAACTAATAGAAAACTTTTTGGTGGAATAATGACGTTATGTATAATATCGTAACTTTCTATAGTTACATACAAGTCTATATTACATATAAAAGCAGGATATCCATGACGTGTACGTGTAGGGTGAACTAAATCCTCATTCCATTTTATCTTTCCATTCGAGGGGGCTCGCACATATTCAGCAGTACCCCCTGTGAATACTCCACCAGTATGAAAAGTTCTTAATGTTAGTTGAGTTCCCGGTTCTCCAATAGATTGACCAGCAATAATGCCTACAGCTTCTCCCAATTCTACCAGGTCCCCATGAATAGGACTCCGCCCATAACACAATCGGCAGATCCACGACGTATTCCTACAGGTAAAGGGGGTTCGAATAAATATGGGTTGTGTTTGAAAAGTTATGAATCGATTGATAAGTCCAATTCCAATATCTTGATTTCTAACGACAATGCACCGTGAACCTATATATATATTGTCTGCTACTACACGACCATTTAATGTTTGTATCAAAATTCTTTCTGGCATCATTCCATTTCGGATGTTTACAGAAATCCCACGGATGGTACCGCAATCTGTTCGCCGTACAACAATGTGTTGAACCACTTCAACAAGTCGACGTGTAAGATATCCAGCATCTGATGTTCGTACAGCAGTATCTACAACCCCTTTACGGGCTCCGTAGCAAGAAATTATATATTCTGTTAAAGACAGTCCTTCACGAAAATTGCTTTGAATGGGTAAATCAATCATTTGTCCTTGTGGATCTGACATTAATCCTCTCATTCCGACTAATTGGTGTACTTGAGATGCATTTCCTCTAGCTCCTGAAAAAGACATTATATGGACTGGATTAAAGGGGTCAGTCATCCTAAAATTGGGAGTCATTTGTTGTCGCAAATATTCGCTTGTAGCATACCATATTTCAATGGATTGGCGTAATTTTTCTACCGCATGGACATTCCCATAATGATTATGTTTTTCCAAAACGGAACTTTGTTGTTCAGCATCTTGGACTAGCCATCCTTTAGAAGGTATTGTTAAAAGATCATCAATTCCTAATGAAATAGATGTAGCAGTAGCTTGATGGAATCCTAGAGTCTTTACTTGATCCAGGATGTGTGATGTATATGCCATTCCGAAATGATCTATTAATCTGCTAATAAGTCGTTTAATGGCAGTTCCACCTATCACGTTATTGTGAAAGACTAGATTGGTCCCTTCTGCCATAAGTCCCTCCATATTCCACTCAGTGGTATTCGGTTCGACGACAATAGATTTGAGTGAATGATTGGAAAACTCCCTTTTCTTTATGTTTATTTACGTAGAAAATTGAAAAGATGCTAGTTGACCTGAATTTACACCAGTATCCTAAATTTACTTAGCGTGGATACCAACACTAACCATCTATATGATTAGATACTATATGATGAATCGGCTCGAGAAAAACCTTGTATAGCTTCTTCGATTTCTCGATAAAAAGAAATATGACCAATAGTGGTTCGAATGTATATACAACGAATTTCTTTTTTTATACTTCTTATTACTAAATAATCCTCATAAATCTCATAATAGGTACCAAAAGATTCATAGTGAACTTCGATAGGAACTTCTCTTGAAGACATAATGCATTGATGTATTTGCCACCGGAGCCAAAAAGGACTATCCAAATTTATTCTTTTCTGTCTATAAGCTCCAATTGCATCATAGGAATTGCAAAAACAGGGTTCTTTTTTTTTCATATACTTCAAGTTCTTAAAGTTATTATTGCTCATTTTTTCATTTTGAGAATTTCTGCAATTAAACCAATTATACCTGTTTGCACAAATACCTCGACGATTTCCGCTAGTTAATACATAAAGTCCAATAAGCATATCTTGAGTTGGTACAGAAATAGGATCCCCAATAGTCGGAGACAAGAGATTCGTAGTAGAAAACATAAGTAAATGAGCTTCTGCTTGAGCCTCCAAAGATAAAGGCACATGAACAGCCATTTGATCCCCATCAAAGTCTGCGTTGAATCCCTTACACACCAATGGATGTAAACAAATAGCACGTCCTTCTACTAAAATGGGTTGAAATGCCTGTATGCCCAATCTATGCAAAGTAGGCGCTCTATTCAGCAATACTGGATGTCCCCGCATAACTTCGTGAAGTATTTCCCATACAATTGGTTCTTTTTCCCGGATTTGACTCTTAGCAACTCCTATGTTCGAAGCAATATGGTTTCGAATTAAACCACGAATTAGAAATGTCTGAAATAGCTCTATTGCTATTTCGGGGGGCAATCCACATCGATGTAATGAAAGTAATGGACCTACGACAATAACAGAACGCCCCGAATAATCAACTCGTTTTCCAAGAAGAGTCTCTCGAAATCTTCCCTCTTTGCCCGAAATTATATCGGAAAACGATTTGTAAACTTTCTTATGACCGTCCCTCATCGGTTGTCCGCGGATTCCATTATCAAGAAGTGCATCCACGGCTTCTTGTACCAATTTTTCTTGAGACATTACTAATTCCGCTGGTGTAAATCCACTTGTTCTTAATAGCTCAATAAGAGTATTGTTCCGAAAGATAACTATTTTATAGAGTTTATTAATATCCGAACTCATTAGTTTACCGCCATCTATTTGAATAATTGGTCTCAATTCGGGAGGAAGAACTGGTAAGAGACATAAAACCATCCATTCTGGTTCTATATTTGTTAGGAGAAAATGCTTAGCTAATCCCATGCGTCGAACCAAAAAATTCTTTCTTCTTCGAACTTTTTGATTTTTCCATTTGTCATTGGACCCCTCTTTTCCTAATTCTTTCCATTCTAGCAACGAAGAATCCATAATAATTCTTAAATCCAGATCAACTAATTGTTGTCGTATAGCACCCGCTCCACTAGAAATTTCTCTATTTCGAAATGTATCGAAACCTTGAGTATCAAAAAAGAGTGGGATACTGTCTTTCCAGGATTGGATTTCATATTCGAATGAACCTCGTAATCGTAAGAAAGTTGGTTTTTTAACTACGGGCCTAGCAAAAGAAAAATTTGGATAGGATCCAATAAGATGGATCGCCCCCTTTAAAATCGGACATGAGGGTTTCCTCTCATCCGGCTAAAGTATTTGCACACAATTAAAGATAAAGAAAGGGGTTTCCGCTTTCCAATTTTGGAAAACCTCTAATCTAAAATCAAAAAGGTTTACTCTTTACTCAAGTTATCAATAAAGACCAAGCAACATTTCATTGATACATTCTTCTTTTTTTTCTGAATTTTTTATCCAATTCGAAATTAAGACAGAAATAAAATGTAAAATTCTTGAGTAGTCTACCTCCCTTCGAACGAGGAATCCTCTAAAATGAAATTCTTAATAAAAAAGGAATATCCTCGAATTCATAAGAGATTTCTTTGTCTATGTATCATACCGTTCGATCTTTTAGGTCAAGACGTCACCTCGACGGGTCTGCCACGATGTCTTAAAGCCTATATGCGATAGATAAACTTCTGCAATCATGATATATTTTATTCTTTGAACATAATTTGAGTTCTTTAAAAAAAAAAAAAGAGATGGAATAATGAATTCCACAAAAAAGTATTTTTTTTTTTTTCACAAGGTACATACAGTAAATAGTTATTTGTTACTGAATTGACCATAGACCAATTCCCTTTTTGATTGGGGAGTATTCAATACACCCATGAA
>CAWUDS030000910.1:22500-30000 GCA_963859935.3 Lathyrus sativus | reverse complement strand
TGAAAAATGAATTCGAGTAGTGAAATAAAAAGGAATAGATCAATCTTGAAGTCAAAGTCTTTTCACTCTACTACTGCTGTAGTGTCTGTCTACTGATTGGGTCTTGAATTAGATTGGATAGGTAGGACGGGGAATAGAATTCCATTTTTCGTTTCGTTGGCGAAGCGATAGAAGAAAAACCTTCTATACAAACTTATGTCCAATATATGAACGCTTCTGCATTTTTTCCATATTTGTTAGCTTAATGAAATTGAATATTTCGATTTATTTTTTTTTTTAATAGTTCTAATTTGATATTAATATTTTTTTTACTATGAATTTCATTTAATGTCAAAAAAAAGACTTCTAGTAAGATTCCGTTAGTATCATTAGTATCAAAAAGGTTTGGTTCTACAGAATATTTGACCGCTAGAAAATAGATTCTAGAATTCCCAATTCTTACACACTATAATTATTATATATTATTGGGCCACCCAGAAGAAGTAAATCAACTAATTGCTTCTTTCTTTTATTTTTCTTTCAAGTTGAAAGAAAAAGTTTCGACAGATATTATCCAGAAAAAATGTTTTGAACCAATTAATGAAGTTCCTTTTTCATTAAGATCCTAAAAAAAGGAAATGGAATTTTTGGAAACATAGAATAAAGTTATCTATTGACTCAATTACCAAAATATTCTGATTATGAATAACTCAACGGGACCCCCTCGAATTCATCAAAGAAAGAGTGGATCCCTGTTGAGTTCTTATGCTTTCATTTCGAAAACGAAATTCATCCGATTATTACAGGGATGATCCCAATCCGGAATATGAACCATAAAAGAAAATACCAATTAAACCGATCACAACAATACCAGCTACAGTACCTATTATCCAAAGAGGAATTCTTCCAGTAGTATTGGCCATTTATTTATCCCACTTTCCTCCACATTTGATCAAGTAGTAAGTCATACTAGAGACCTAAACAGTCATAGATAATTATGAAATGAGATCCTTCCGAATAGGATAAGAGAATTCCTAATATATATACTATTATCTTAATTTCTATTAATTGAAGAAATAATTTGAAAATAAAACAGCAAGTACAAAAATGAGTAATAAACCCCAGTAGAGACTGGTACGATTCAATTCAACATTTTGTTCATTTGGGTTTGATTGTGTCATAGCTCTATAATTCGGATTAGGTTTATCGTTGGATGAACTGCATTGCTGATATTGATCCCAAAAAAGAAACGGTGGGTACCGCTAGTCCGTGAACAGCCAACCATCGTACTGTAAAAATGGGATAGGTCCTATCTATGGTCATTGGAGCCTCCTAAAAAGATCTACTAAATTCATCGAGTTGTTCCAAAGAATCAAAACGGCCAGTTATTAAAGGAATTCCTTGTCGGGTTTCTGTAAAATACTCGTTTGGACGGGGGCTTCCAAATACATCGTAAGCTAAACCCGTGCTGACAAATAACCAACCCGCAATGAATAGGGAGGGTATAGTAATGCTATGAATAATCCAGTATCGAATACTGGTAATAATATCAGCAAAAGAACGTTCTCCTGTGCTTCCAGACATGCCGAGCTCCACATATTCTTATACAGTCAAAGGGGGATCGATTCCATAAAAGATCAGATCAGTAAGTATAAATTGACTGAAATTTTATTTTTGGTTACGATCGGCAATGGAGTACCAAGGGTCTCTTTTGAATCGACGCAATCAGTATAGCTATCCTTCTTCGAAGACAGCAACGAAATTTCACAATCAGTGACAAGATCAACTACTACCAAATAAAATTTCTTTTTTTCTGGTTGTTTCGATGTACTGAATCGAAAATTCCTCAAAGTTTAAGACTATAATATAAGATAGGGGTTCTTTACATTGATTCTTTCTTAGCTTCGGACTATAAATGGAGGATCAATGAAAATGTGGTGAATAGCATGAATTGATTTCTAATAATATAATTCATGAAGGAAATAATAATATTTCTAGAATTCAATTCGATAGGAAACATAGAAATATACTTTTTGGGGGTTGTCGAAGATCCTTTTTGTTAGAATCCCTTCTTGAATTTCATTTTCCAGAATTCAATTCATTAGTCGTCCAGTAACACGTAACAATAATATCAATATCAGTAGACACATATCCAAGAATGACCTATTCATAAAAACTTGCCCTTATTTTAGGCTTGTTTTTTTTTTATGTTATCTGGCGAAATAAAAATTATTTTTAACAAAATAAACTCATTCTGTACTCTGCACAATTTTATATTAAAGTAATATGCTGATGTCAGGCAACTGCATCATTTTTTTATGCCAGTGGGTGTTCCAAAGGTAGCCTTTCAAATTCCTGGCGAGGATGAAGCTACTTGGGTTGACTTATACCATCAACTTTTTTACAGCAGACTTCTTTTTTTAGGTGACGAGATTGAGAGTGAACTAGCAAATCAAGTTGCTGGTATGATGATATATCTCAGTTTAGAGAACAAGAACAAAGATTTGTATCTGTTTATAAATTCTCCCGGCGGAGAGGTTATGTCTGGAATGGCCATTTTTGATACTATGCAAGTTGTAGAAGCACAAGTACATACAATATGCATGGGATTAGCCGCTTCAATGGCATCTCTTATTTTGGCAGGAGGCGGAATTACCAAACGTCTAGCATTTCCTCACGCTTGGCGCCAATGATTCTTATTTGTAGAAGAAGACTATGCCTACGCCAATATGAAGTAAAAAAAGCATGGCACTCTGAGTTCGATATGCAAAAATAATTTTTTTTTAAATCATTCGATTCTATATCGAAAGAGTAGTAGGAAAAAGGGGAAGGGGTATTTACAATTTTATATTTCCTCTTATCTATTAATTAGAGCCTCTTTTAGTGTCACGATTTTTTTTTTACTTCATTTGAAAAAAAAAAAAAGAAACTTTGGGATTGCTGAATCAAAAACTACACGAAATTAAGAGAGCAACGGAATCATCATAGTCTTTAAATTTTTTAAAATATTCTAAAAAAAAAAAAAAGAAAGATGGTTATTGGATTCTTTACTGATCTGGGTCTGATAGACCCGGTATATATATATATATATTTTTATTTCTTCAATGAAAGGTAAAAAAAATGAAAAATTAAAAGTATAGAGCCGTATGCTATATAAAAAATCCAAAAGATGCTTGCCTGTACGGCTTTCAATTTAAATTGAAGTTCTTTTGAATATCCCTTCTTTCTTATTTTTTTAAGTCAAGATTGAGAGAAAAAACCAAAATATATTATACTATCAGGGTAATGATCCATCAACCTCATAGTGCCCCTTATGAGGGACCATCAGGAGAATGTATGCTGGAAGCAGATGAAATGGTGATACTTCGAGAAACAATAACAGCTATTTATTCGCAAAGAACACGCAAACCGGTATGGCAGATATCTAAAGACCTGGAAAGGGATCATTTTATGTCACCCGAAGAAGCCCAAGCCTACGGAATTATTGATTCCGTATCAGATTCTTTGCCTACGGAAGCAATTTTTGATTCCGGAGCAGATTCTTTTTTTTAAATGCAAAATTTGCATATGTCAATATTGATAGTTGGAATCAATATTGATGTTTGGACTATTTCTGTCCTTTTTATTCCTACTAAACACAGAATTTGCTTTCAAACTATTTCTGTCCCCACTATTTTTTTTCTTCTGGGAATAGTGGATTTATTCCTAAACCTTTGTCCCTAATAAACACAGATTTATTCCTAATAAATACATGCATGAGATGTTGTCTTTTCTCTTTTTAATCGTCTTAACAACCAGATTTCATAGAGTCGAATAAATTCTAAATGGAAATTATTGGGTTAGGATTGATCGAAACCAGCTCATTATGTATATGATTCACCATGCCAACTATAAAACAACTTATTAGAAACGCAAGACAGCCAATCCGGACTGTAACAAAATCTCCCGCTCTTCGGGGATGCCCTCAACGCCGAGGAACATGTAATAGGGTGTATGTGCGACTCGTTTAGATCATATACTCAAATTAAAAAATCGATTCTATTAATAAGAATTGTATATATATAATTCTATTGTGTATAAATTTTGTATCAAATTTATGGTTTCTCAATTGGTGCAAACCAAATCACCTTCATTTTCAATTTAAGATGCAAAGTATATTCCCCTTGGGGATAAAGTAGTTTCCCATTAAGCGGGAAAAATCCTATTTGAAAGAAAAACAAATTATGCCCTAAATTTAGAACGGACTAAGAGGGTCAACTACCCAGCTAATCTTCATACTTAAATACCGTTACTGTATAGCTAGATTTCATTGTGAAAGACCTATTACTAGATATTTCATGGGTAGAGCCCAGAAGTGTGAACTGTACAAATTCACAATAACATTGATTGAATCAAGATTCAATGAAGGAAGGGGCTCCGGTGTATAGAGAGGACCTCACCGTTTAACAAGTAATCATAGAAACGATGGAACCCACCATTTCTTTGTTTATTTTATTTACTATGGTTTTTGGCATACCTAGTATCAATAGAAGTTATTATTTAGAGTTTCAATACTTATACTTAGAAAAAATGAAAAAAAATCGTGGTTGGGAAGGTTATAGTAGCAAAAGCCATTGGAATTTTTATTTTATATATTGGAAGAATCCATGTTGTTAGTAATATACTAGAAAGGATAAAAGAATAACTGAAAGAAAAAATCAAAATAGTTATTCATCGAAGTCTCATTTATCCAATGATCAGAACTAAACGAGGATCCATCGCTCGAAAACGGAGGACAAAAAGTCGTTCCTTTACATCAAGCTTTCGCGGAGCTCTTACTCGAACTATTTCGCAACAGAGAAGAAAAGCTTTGGTTTCGTCTCAGCGGGATAGAGATAGGAAAAAAAGGGACTTTCGAAGTTTGTGGATCAGTCGAATAAATGCAATAATTCGACAGAATAAAGAAAAAATCTACTATAGTAATTTAATGTATAATCTGTACAAGAATCAATTGCTTCTTAATCGTAAAATCGTTGCACAAATAGCTATATTAAAGGGGAATTGTCTTTTTACGATTGCCAACGATATCATTAATAAAACTTCCCCGGAGAGTGAACTCCGGGAAGGTGGTAGAATAAAAGAGATTTGTATGATAAAATAGAATTCATATGAATTATGAAAATAATAAACCACGCTCAAAAAAAAATACCAATCCGCATAAACTTTGAGTTTAGATTCAATTAATGAAGTAAAGTAACTCTATTTTTTTTTTTTTAGAACAGGAGTTCTAGTAATCGACTTGCTTTTTCTCATATTTTTTTTTTTTTTCATATTTTTTTTCATATTTTTTTTTTGCAATTTTAAGAAGAGGTGACGAACTTCCAAAAGGTAACAAAGATAAAATACGAGCTTGTTTTATAGCAATCGTAATCCATCGTTGTTGTTTTAAGGTCAATTTATTAACACGTCTAGATAAAATTTTGCCTTCTCGAGTGACAAGTTTGAAAAGTAAACTCAAGTTTTTATAATCAATTCGATCCCCAAATTGGATTAGGGGCGACCTCCTACGAATTGATTTCTTCTTCTTCGATTTAACAAACAGTAGCTTAGATGATTTAACAAACAGTCGCTTAGATTTATCCATGGTTTGTTTATTCCTATACCGAAAATCCCGTTTGTTATAAAACAAAGGATTTGTTTTAGTTATATATATTCTTATTTTTTTTTTTTTTTTTTTAATAAATTTTATTTTTTATATAAGGAAATAGATCCTATATAATGATATATGTATATAATTTCATGTTATAGAATTTTATTTATAGAATATAGAGAAGATAATTTCTCTGATATCTATATAATTCATTTTTATGTTATTTAATTTTTTCAATTTACCTCCTAAGGGTAATACACAAGTAATCCATTTTCTCTATTTCTTGATCTCTGCGTGAATCATATGTTTGCAACAAAAGGGACAGAATTTTCTCAATTCCAATCGACTAGGCGTATTGTGTCGATTCTTTTGAGTAATATATCGAGAAATACCTCTCGATTCCTTATTAACACTCTTTTTATCACAACTAGTACATTCTAAAATAACAGTTATTCGGATATCTTTACCCTTAGCCATGAGCCTCCTTTGGTTTTTTTTATTCACTTAACTCTTCGATTTTAAGATTCGAAGGGAAGAAGAAAAAAGGAACGAAAAAAAATATAAGTTGATAAGTCAAAATAAAATTCTGAAATATTTTGTTCCAATTCATTTTATATAGTACAGTAATAATTCACTACTACAATGCTTTCGAAATATATTTCGAATTACAGTATAGTATTTCTGTTTTTATTTAAATATCTTTTATGATATTATTGCCCCTACCCTAATAATTCCATTTCTGGTCTGACTATTCAGAATTCTAATAGTTATTAATAGCAATGGAATTGAAGTATTAATTCAATTCCATTTAAACGAAACCTGGGCAAAATTCAAAATTTCACGGAGGCCCAATCCACCTTTTTGAATTTCCTTAATTTATTATTCTAGTATAAAAAAAGCAACGAAGAGGGATTGAATCACAGATATTTTATTGGATCCCTAATCTTCGTCACCCTTTCCCGTGCCAATAACTAGAATCAAAAAAAGGGGAATGTCAATGCATCTGGGAATAAACGATTGATTTCGATCAAGAGACCCGCTAGAGCCGCGAACCATAAAGTACTTGCCACTGGTGCCACAGAGAGATATGTTTTTAGATCTCGCATTTCCAATCCTCCTTCGTTTTTTCTTGTAATTTTGAATACCTAATAATACAGAATATAGGAATATGATTCCATGTTTTTTTATTAATAAAATCACTTGGATTTGTCGGGGGAAGTCCGAATCCAAATTGAATTGTACAACAATTCATTAGATATTTTTTTATAGAGTACTTTTTTTATAAGAATTAGAATAATAGACTATTATTCTAAATTCTATTATATATATATATTATTCTTATTTGTATATTCTTTGTTCTTGTTATTATACTCTTTGTATCTTATTATTTATATATCCTATCTATTCCCGGTTTAAAATTATTTATATTAATTGAATATAACTATTCTATCAGAATATTTGTTCTTTATATGATCGATCTAAGAAAGTAAAAAAAAAAAAAACAAAAAAAAAAGGAAGGATATATTCCATATATAATGGAAGAATGTGGAAAACAAGACAAAAATTTTTTAGAATGACACTGGAAACTTATGTCAAGGGATGTAGCGCAGCTTGGTAGCGCGTTTGTTTTGGGTACAAAATGTCACAGGTTCAAATCCTGTCATCCCTATTCCTAACGATTAGTTATCGTATGAGCAGTAACAAGAGATCAATTTTGAGCGATTCAAATTGGACATAGATACTCAAGTTATATGAATAGTTTTCCATATTGAGTTTGTATGCATGCAATATGTATTGCCATTTCATAAAATTCTTTAGGAAAAGAAAGCGCTCTTAGTTCAGTTCGGTAGAACGCGGGTCTCCAAAACCCGATGTCGTAGGTTCAAATCCTA
>CAWUDS030000910.1:0-20000 GCA_963859935.3 Lathyrus sativus | reverse complement strand
TAGCGATCCTGCTACTGTGAAAAAATATGCTCGACGTGCTCAATTGGGTGAAATTTTTGAATTAGATCGTGCTACTTTAAAATCGGATGGTGTTTTTCGTAGCAGTCCAAGGGGTTGGTTTACTTTTGGACATGCTTCGTTTGCTCTGCTCTTCTTTTTCGGACACATTTGGCATGGTGCTAGAACCTTGTTCAGAGATGTTTTTGCTGGTATTGATCCAGATTTGGATGCGCAAGTAGAATTTGGAGCATTCCAAAAACTTGGAGATCCAACTACAAAAAAACAGGGAGTCTGATAGAAATAGGTTTGTTCCTTTTCGATTCGATTTTTTTTTTGTTATGTGAATTTGATATTAGGGAACTAGATAAATCTTGATTCCATTTTGTTTTACTCTTGTTCTTTCTTTTTCTTTATCCAGGAGATAATCCCCCAAAACAGGTATGAAAGCTATAATTGTAAACCACGATCAAATCTATGGAAGCATTGGTTTATACATTCCTCTTAGTCTCGACTTTAGGAATCATTTTTTTCGCTATTTTTTTTAGAGAACCCCCTAAAGTTCCCACTAAAAACACGAAATGATTGAGAATTATCTCAATTGAATGAAGTAATGAGCCTCCAATATCGTAATATTGGGGGCTCATTACTTCAACTAGTCCCCATGTTCTTCGAATGGATCTCTTAGTTGTTGAGAGGGTTGCCCAAAAGCAGTATATAAGGCATACCCAGTAAAACTTACAATTAAACCGGATATAGAGATGGCAATTAGGGTTGCTGTTTCCATGATTCTATAATATCAAGACTACAATGGATCTATAGGGTAAGATCCTTTATCTACAGCGGAATGGTATACAAAGTCAACAGATCTCAATAAAAAAATAGGATTTATGGCTACACAAACCGTTGAGGGTAGTTCTAGATCTGGTCCAAGACGAACTGTTGTAGGAGATTTATTGAAACCATTGAATTCAGAATATGGTAAAGTAGCTCCGGGGTGGGGAACTACCCCTTGGATGGGGGTTGCAATGGCCCTATTTGCGGTATTTCTCTCTATTATTTTAGAGATTTATAATTCGTCCCTTTTACTGGACCAAATTTCCATGAATTAGAGAATTCGATTCACAAGAACCAACTAACTAGCTTTTCAATAGAAAAGTCAAGTTTAGCATTTAGATCGTTCATTTTTAGACCATTCCATTTTGATTTGGTAGTTGGACCGCGAAACTTCTTTGTTTCTCTATTTCCGGAATATGAGTGTGTGACTTGTTATAATGGATCCTATTGATAGTACAGAACATAAAATGGATACGTCATCTTATCTTGATAGATGGCTTTACCCCGTCAGATATTTATTCTAGTATCTGGAGCACGGAATATAGAAAATAAATAGATTCTAAAGTGTTAGAACTATGATTCATACTTAATATTTATATTTAGACCTCGCAACCGGACGAAAAAAAATGAAAGAGTTAGAAGAATTCATTTAGAAAAAGAAATGGAATTTTATTCGGCCGCCGCTTATCCATTTCTTTGTATTTTTTTTTTTTCATTATATCTATTTATTGAAATTGAATAAGTGATGATCTAGCAGTTCTTACTCAGGGAATTCTTGGACTTCGATTAAAGGTTTTTTTGGAAATCATCGTGGTTCTGGTATGAATCTCAGGTTTTCCATTGATTCTATAGGGTCTTAACAAGAAAATTCTTATCAATAAAAAAAAAAAACAGAAGTCAAATCTTATTACATACACAATACAAAAAAAATGAAGTAAATAATAGAATATTCAAGAGGCCTGTAAGGATCAAGAGAAAAGACGAGTGAGCCGACTTGAAATTTTGGCATTATAAACACTAAGAATATCTTGTAGATTTCTATTTTTTGGATCTTCAAAAAAGACTGGAATCATAGGATTAACTTCAGAAGTTTCAAACTTTCTATTACACATATCTGTTTTCCAAATAACCAGTATTTGAGTCTTTTTGTTTGAGCCGTACGAGATGAAATTTTCATATACGGTTCGAAGGGGGGTTCCTTGGTTTACCTATCTCAATAAAGTCTATGATTGGTTCGAAGAACGTCTTGAGATTCAGGCCATTGCCGATGATATAACTAGTAAATATGTCCCTCCTCATGTAAATATATTTTATTGTTTAGGAGGAATTACACTTACTTGTTTTTTAGTCCAAGTAGCGACGGGTTTTGCTATGACTTTTTATTATCGTCCAACCGTTACGGAGGCTTTTGCTTCTGTTCAATATATAATGACTGAGGCTAACTTTGGTTGGTTAATCCGATCAGTTCATCGATGGTCAGCAAGTATGATGGTATTAATGATGATCTTGCACGTATTTCGCGTGTATCTCACTGGTGGTTTTAAAAAACCTCGCGAATTGACTTGGGTTACAGGTGTAATTTTGGGTGTATTGACTGCATCCTTTGGTGTAACTGGTTATTCTTTACCTTGGGACCAAATTGGTTATTGGGCAGTCAAAATTGTAACAGGTGTACCCGATGCTATTCCTGTAATAGGATCCTCGGTGGTAGAGTTATTGCGCGGCAGCGCTAGTGTGGGACAATCTACCTTGACTCGTTTTTATAGTTTACATACTTTTGTATTACCTCTACTTACTGCCGTATTCATGTTAATGCACTTTCCAATGATACGTAAGCAAGGAATTTCCGGTCCTTTATAGAGAATATGAATCATAGATATTTGTAATAAATCATTTGGGGGAGGAGTAATAGTATTTCATTGCTACAAATATGCATTATTTTTTTTGAATAAGACATGTATTTGGATATTTCCCTTCCACTTAACAAAATAAATTGGATTCTTTATTTGACATACACGAATAGTGGAAGGGAACTCTCCGAAAAAAGAATGGATTATGGGAGTGTATGACTTGAACTATTGATTGGGCCATGCAGATATATGACTTCATCTTATCTGCCACATTTGAATTCACAATTAAATGTGTCTTTGTTCCAACCACGGCGCCAGTCCTCTACAGAGGATAGTCAGTCCGGTTCGCTTGAAGAAAATATTTTCTATGATCAGACTCGATCATATCCTGTGCATGAACAGGCTCCGTAATATCCAGTAAAATAAGTAAAATGATATAATCTAAATTATGTAACATGTATTTCATTAAACTTAATAGTATGGAAATGCATTCATTTCCTATGCATTGACTCAATTTATGATACTATCGGAGTTAAACAAGTAGATCTAAAGAAAAAGCGGGTTGTATTATATTAGTAACAAGTAAATCCTTTCTATGTCAAAAATTCCGAAAATTCTTTTTTTGAGGTATACCAGGCGAAAGGTTTGAGATCACCCAGAAAGAACTTTGGATTTTGAAAACTTACTTGGGTGAAAAGCATTTACTTAAAAATAAGAACTGAATTTTTTGCATTTACAATGGATAGTTGTAATTTCGAAAAAAAAACAATTAAATCCATTTTATTACATATTATTACATAGAATCATGATATATGAGTGACTAACATATAAAGAATTTCTATGTCTGCATTCAGTTTGTTTGATTCGTGCTCGAGCCGGATGATGCAAAATTATCATGTCCGGTTCTTTCGGAGGATGGATCTATAAGAATTCACCTATCCCAATAACAAAAAAACCTGATTTGACGGATCCTGTATTAAGAGCGAAATTGGCCAAAGGGATGGGTCATAATTATTATGGCGAACCCGCATGGCCTAACGATCTTTTATATATTTTTCCAGTAGTTATTCTGGGTACTATTGCCTGTAACGTAGGCTTAGCGGTTCTCGAACCATCAATGATTGGGGAACCCGCGGATCCGTTTGCAACTCCTTTGGAAATATTGCCCGAATGGTATTTTTTTCCCGTATTTCAAATACTTCGTACCGTACCCAATAAATTATTGGGCGTTCTTTTAATGGTTTCAGTACCCGCGGGATTATTAACAGTACCTTTTTTGGAAAATGTTAATAAGTTCCAAAACCCATTTCGGCGTCCAGTAGCAACAACCGTCTTTTTGATTGGTACCGTCGTGGCTCTTTGGTTGGGTATTGGAGCAACATTACCTATTGAAAAATCCCTAACGTTAGGGATTTTTTAAATTGATTCTATTGTCAAATAAAATATCATGACAGGTGTATTGTGTATCTAGGGAAAATTCACTTTGAAATGACTAATCCCTAGATCCATCTATTTCATTTTATACCTATTCTGAATATATTGATTTGTGCTAAAGATTCAAATTTAATATTGGAAGCTTTCTTTTTATAAATAAAAAAAAAATGAAAGATTCAAAAAAATCCAATGGATTTTCAATTTATACAAAATGATTTTCGATTTGTAAAATGTTTAATATATTTTTTAAATCTTCTACGCGAAAATGTTCAATTTTCATAAGGTCTTCTTGACTCTTATTCAAAAATTCAAATACTGTATGTATATTGGACTTTTTAAGACAATTATAGATCCGGGGAGGCAATTCTAATTGGTCAATAAAAATGGATTTCAATGTAATTTCTTTTTGAGTGTTCGTTAGTTTATCCTTAACGAATCTATCATGATCATGAAAAGTAAAAAGGGGCCAAGTCATTTTGTGTTGATTGTTTTCCAAATTGAAGTTTTCTTCTTCTGCATGTAAAAAAGGAATAAATAAATCAATCAAATTCCGGGAGGCTTCATAAAGTGCTTCCTTAGGAGTGAAACTTCCATTTGTCCATATTTCGAGAAATAGTATGTCTTGTTTTTCATTTCCATTCACATAAGAATGAATACTATAATTTGCATTTCTAACAGGCATGAATACAGCATCTATAGTATAACTTCCATCTTGAATGTTGTTTAGTGTTTTATATACGATATCCCCGCTTTCTCTCAATTTGTAATTCAATACACAAATTAATAGGTTCCGTTAGGTTAGCTATATGTTGTGTCTTATCAATGACTTCCACCGAAGGTGGTAAAATGATGTCTTGAGCAGTTACATATCCAGGACCTTTGAAAGAAATAGACGCCTCCCGAGTTCCATACAGATTACTTCTCAATACAATTTCTTTCAAATTCATTAAAATTTCATGTATTGATTCTTGAATACCTACTACGGTAGAATATTCATGTGGTATTTTCTCAGATTTTGCACGTGTGATACATGTTCCGTCTATTTCTCCGAGCAAAATTCTTCGCATTGCAATGCCTATTGTATCTGCTTGACCTTTCAGAAGTGGAGACAGAATAAAGCGTCCATAATAAAGACGCTTACTGTCTACCCTTGATTCAACACACTTCCACTGTAGTGTCTTAGTAGATACTTTTAGTTTTTCTCGAATCATAGTAATCTATTTTTATGAAACTCTTGATTTAATTGTTTATTTCTCTTGAAATCTTTTTCTTTCATATTTATTGTTAGTTTTACACACGTCTTTTTTTAGGAGCCCTACATCCATTATATGGTATAGGGGTTACATCCCGTATAACGTTTAATAGTATCCCACTTCGAACAATAACTCTTAATGCCGCATCTCTTCCTCGACCGGGACCCTTTATGCTGACGTCTGCTCGTTGCATGCCTTGATCGACTACTGTTCGAAGAGCATTTCCCGTTGCGGTTGTAGCGGCAAATGGTGTCCCCCTTCGTGTACCCTTGAATCCACATGAACCGGCGGAGGACCAAGAAATCACCCGACCTCCTACATCTGTAACAGTCACAATGGTATTATTGAAACTAGCTTGAATATAAATAACCCCCTTTGGTATTTTACGCGGATGCTTACGCGAACCAATACGTCCAGTTTTCCGTGAACCAAGTTTTGGTATAGATTTTGCCATTTTTTTTTTATTTAAAAAAAAAGATAAGTCCGAAATATATGGATATATCCATTTCCTGTCAAAAAGGATTCTTTACTATTTTCTAACTAGTTATTCTATTGTATTCTATAATTCGATTAATATAGAATACCCTTTTTTCAAATATTAAGCAATAAGCAATTCTATTTATTCGAATACTTATAACTATAGACTAGATTCGAATATAGAATCTAAATTTTTCGATTTGTATGATTTAGTATTTAAGAAAAGGGCTTTCCATTAATAAGATTTTGAATTCTATTCAAAATCTTATTAATGGAAAGCCCTTAATTTATATTAATTTAATATTTTATATTAATTTAATATTATCCTTGTCGTTGTTTATGTTTTGGATTCGAACAAATTACTATAAGTCGACCTCGCCTACGGATCAATCGACATTTTGCACAAATTTTACGAACAGAGGCCGCTACTTTCATATTTTTAACTCCTTAGAAATTAAATTGAATACCAAATTTATATATTGTAAGAAAATGGGGTTTCCTTACATTTTGAACTTAAAATTGTTCCTCCTAAAAAATATTTTCAAGTTATAAAAGAGTCGGGTGGTCGTCGTCATCGACGTCCCCAAGAATAGAAACCCTATCAATCAATAGGGCCAAAATCTTCATCAATCTCTTCCAAAATCAAAATCTGCCGACCGGCATTTCGAGAATAATGTTGATACAATAAACTGTGTACAAATTCTCGATCATATTGCATATATCCTACAACAAAATATGAATCTGAGGTGGCTGCTGAGCTCACCTTTATAAATAAGCCCTCATACTTAAGGTCTTTGTCTATTTCTGCTAGAAAATCGTCTGCGTGTTCCGAAATCGGAATATAGAAGGTTACCAAATGTAAGGTAATCATAGAGAAATATCCTTGGGTGTTTTTTTTTTTCTCTTGAAATTCAATTTACCTAAAGCAACCTGCAACGTTGCAGGTTGCTTTAGGTAAATTGATAGATTCAATAAAATTAAGCGAAGTACCCACCATGATCGTCATCGTCACTAGGACCAGCCAAAATAACAACATCCAAAGGGCCCCAATTGGGATCCAGAAGCGCACCAAACAAAATATTCATATGGGCTTCTAAATAAAAGCGATACAATAAAAATCGTGTTTCTCTTCGATTATATTGCGAATACATTCGGATAAAATAGAATTCTGCGGAGGGTTCTACTGGGTCTCTAACTATAAATTTGGAGTCGTCATCCTGAAATTCTTTTTTCATGACTTTCATAAAATCGTCTGTGTGTTTCGTAATCGGAAGAAGTAATTTTACCATATTAAGCATATTATCTCACCTCCTATTTTTTCTAATCGAGCCTGTCGATCGGTGATTATACCCCTAGAAGTAGAAAGAATTACAATCCCTATTCCTCCCAAAACTTTTGGGATTTTGGGATAGTTAGAATATATTCGTAGACCGGGCGTACTAATCTGTTTAAAATTTAAACAACTTTTAAAAGGATATGATCCTTTATTATTTCTTCTATACTTTAGAGTTAAAACTAAAAACTTTTTGTTGCTTTCTCGATGTTTTCTGACGTTTTCAAGAAAACCCTGTCGTAAAAGAATTTGAACAATGTTTTCGTTCATCTTAGTGAACGGTATTGGAATAATTCTTTTTCTATTCATGTCCGCATTGCGTAACAATGTGAACATATTTCCGATCATATCTTTGTTCATGATAGCCTCCTGTAATTATGTTTTTTTATGCTATTAGGTGGAAGATAATAGGGTTTTCTTTCTAAGATAACGGAGCTGTTTTTTTTTTTTTATTTATAAGAGGTAGAATAACCCGGTTGAAGAGAGTATATATTTCATTTTTATTTTAATATTTTTCTCGAAAATAAACAAATGAAAGGCTTTTATTCTGTACATGTTAAATCATGAATTAGTACATGGAATCTCCAATAACCCTTGATGTATGTATCCTTAGGTCTATGTGTGTATATGGACCATAGATCCTGTTCATGGATATTTATGTATGGATCCCCTTTATATTTATATAATATATATATAAATCCTACTACCGATTCATGGGGATACTCCATCAAATATCAAGTATAACGTATTATATCAGATTATAGCACCTCGGGTGCGAGTGAAATTATTTTAGTAAAATTTAACTGTCTCAATTCTCGGGCTATTGCGGAAAAAATTCGAGTTCCTTTTGGATTTCCCTGTTTATCAATGAGAACGGCTGCATTATCATCATATTTTATTATTATACCATTATGACGTTTTAGTTCTTTAGAGGTACGTACAATTACAGCTCTGATGACTTGAGATCTTTCTAACGATGAATTTGGCACTGCTTTTTTGATTACAGCGACAATAATGTCACCCATATAAGCATACCGTCGATTACTAGCTCCTATGATTCTAATACACATCAATTCGCGCGCTCCGCTATTATCGGCTACATTTAAATAGGTTTGAGGTTGAATCATATCCTTTTTTCTTATCTTTCAGTCAAAAAGTTGAAATAAAAAAAATATTGTGTGTTCAAAAAAAAAAAGAAACGGAGAATTTCCTTTTTTCATACTAACATTCGTTCTAATGATTATTTGGAAAAAATGAATTGAGTTCGTATAGGCATTTTGGATGCCGCTATTGAAATCGCCTTTCTAGCGATATTTTCTGGGACCCCTCCCATTTCATAAAGTATTTTTCCGGGTTTAACAACAGCTACCCAATATTCAGGCGATCCTTTTCCCGAACCCATACGCGTTTCGGTAGGTCTTACTGTAACTGGTTTGTCTGGAAATATGCAGACCCATATTTGTCCACCCCGGCGAACATTTCGTGACATTGCCCGTCGACCCGCTTCTAGTTGTCTAGATGTGATCCAAGCGGGCTCAAGTGCCTGAAGAGCATATTTTCCGAAGCAAATTTTATTACCGCGAGAGGCGTTTCCTTTTAATTTCCCTCTATGATGTTTGCGGAATCTCGTTCTTTTTGGGTTATAGTTGATGGTTATTTCTCAATTCCATCTCTATTACAGAACCGTACATGAGATTTTCACCTCATACGGCTCCTCGCAAATAAATCGATTGAAAAATCTGGAACCGAAAAAAGAATAATAATTAAAATAATATACACTAATATACATATTTTTTTCTAAAATAGAAAATGAAATAGAATCGCGGGATTTTCGCGGGCGAATATTGACTCTCTGATTATAAATTGAAGATGTAATGTTGGGTTCGTCCACAACTCCTCAAAAAACCATGAATTTTTAGTTTCTTCCGCCATCCCATCTAATGAATCAGTAAGATTTCTAATTTTCATGGAATCTTTTGTATTCACAGGTTCCGTCGTTCCCATCGCTTTTCAATTTATGGTTAGGTCTAAATTCTACAATGGAGCTGCTTTAATAAGATTAATAAGATTTTGTTTTTTTTTTATTCTTTTTTGTTGAATCAACCCTCTCAGTTTTCTTGATTCGTGGCTCTTTATTCGTTTATTCTAATATTCATCCATATATGGATGAATTTTGAATATTGATGCTTTATTACACTACTTTTTATGAGATGACCAATAGACCTTTACATAGTAGAATTCTATATCATTAATATCCTTTTTCTAGCTTTCTTTCACCCCTTCATTTATCTGTATATTCTTATTGCTTTACAACTAATAATTTTATTTTTTTATTTCAGTTGCTATAATTATATCACCACATAGATCCTTATTTTGATTTTCTATTTTCGGCAGTTCTTTCTATCCAGATAATGGGAAGCGATGAGTAGGTTTTTTATAGTAATGAATTCTACGAATTTTTGTAGAAATTGAAACACTCAAAAAAAACCAACGAGTCACACACTAAGCATAGCAACTCCTTCATTCTAAAATGATTCATTAATTTTTTTTTATTCAATCTTCCAAATTTTGTAATTTCTTCAACGTAAAGTATTTCAAATTGTCATTTTTTGTTTTAAAAAAAGATGCAACGTTATAAGGGAAAGTTGATTAGTCGTTGTTTAGAAGTTTTGAAATATCCAGATTTTGACTCCGAATACCCCAAACAAAGTTACAAGTGGAACGGAACAAAAATCCATTGGAGCTCGAATGGTTTGTAGAGGAACCCTACCTTCTCTCGTCCATTCGACACGTGCAATTTCTTTTCCTTCCATACGTCCCGCAATTTTTATTTGAACTCCTTTTGTATCTGCCTGTTCAGCTAATTCAATACCTTTTTGCATTGCTTTACGAAACGAAATTCGATTCCGTAATAGTTCGCTTAAAAATTCTGCAACAATTTTAGCGTCTCTATAAAGATAAGGACTTGGAAGTTTTGTAATTTCAAGGTCGAGTTCTCGGTTCCCACAAGTTACTTTTTTTTGCACTTGAGTCTTTAATTGTTCGACTCTTAGATCCTTAACCTTTTCTTTTAAGGAGTCTGGAAGTCCCATATAGATTATCACTTTAATCAGATCGATTCTTTTTTGAATCTTTATTCGTCCCATTCCATAGCCAGAGATATCGGTCTCGAATTCACAGGATTCGGGTACCGTTTTTTGTATAAAATTATTGATACAATATCGTATAATTTTATCTTCTTTTACATTCTCGGAATACATTTTTGGTTTTGCAAACCAAATAGAATAATGACTTTGAGTTGCACCAAGTCGGAAAACAAGCGGATGTATTTTTTGGCCCATAACCACCACTCGGTATCTTTTTGTTTATCCATAATTATATTTTTTTTTATTAAACTTTCTATATCTTTATTTCTTTTTCTGTTGCAGAATAATACAATTCTTTTTATTCTGCAACAGATTGAGTAATTTATTAATTAATCCGAATCCTCATAATGTTCATTTTTATCAATGATGATTGCGAAAAGTATCCTAAAATGAATGGGAAAATTCACTTCAATGATGATTGTGACCTGTATTTTTAAATATATGGTAAAAAAATATAGGTCCAAGGGTAAATTGAGAAATATATTTTTTCTCATTTTTTGGATACCCTCCCAAGTTTTCGAGTAGGTGAAAATTCTCCTAATTTATGGCCTACCATACGATCTGTTATATAAATAGGTAAATGCTCTTTTCCATTATGGATAGCAATGGTATGCCCAATCATTGTAGGTATAATGGTAGATGTTCTGGACCAAGTTTTTATTAACTCCTTTTCTCCTTTTGTGTTAAGCTTCTTTATTTTTCTTAATAAATGATTGGCTACAAAAGGATTTTTTGTTCGTGAACGTGTCATAGTTAATTATTCCTCCTATAATAACTAAAAAAGTTAATTTTGTTCTCTTATATTTCCAATTCTAAAATATAGAATCTCTAAAAAAAGAAAATCCTATAATGTCCCAGTAAATTGCTATTTTCTTTTGTAAAGACGAAGAAACAAATTCTATTTTATCTACGCTTACGCTCGACTATTTACTACGGCGACGAAGAATCAAATTATCACTATATTGATTCGTTTTTCTAGTTCTTCTTCCAAGTGCAGGATAACCCCAAGGAGTTGAGGGTTTTTTTCTACCAATTGGGGCCCTCCCTTCACCACCCCCATGTGGATGGTCTACAGGGTTCATAACGACCCCTCTTACTACAGGACGCTTGCCTCGCCAACGTTTAGCTCCGGCTCTGCCCAAACTTTTCTGGTTTACCCCAACATTCCCTACTTGTCCAACTGTTGCTGAGCAGTTTTTGGATATCAAACGGACCTCGCCAGAAGGTAATTTTAATGTTGCTGATTTACCTTCTTTTGCAATCAGTTTCGCTACAGCACCCGCTGCTCTAGCTAATTGTCCACCCTTTCCAAGTGTTATTTCTATGTTATGTATGGCCGTGCCTAACGGCATATCGGTTGAAGTAGATTCTTATCAAAACCCCTTCCCAAACTGTACAAGCTTCTTCCAAAGCATACGGCTTTCTGGATGTAGATTCTAATATCTATACAGCTGCATCTTATATATCGTTTATTTCGTAGATTATAAATGACATAACGAAGTACCATACCACATGAGTGGATATATATTATACGAATCCAAATCTTCCGAATGACTCATGTTATGATCTTCTACATCCTAGGTCTTTCTGTTCCGTTCCTTCATCTGGCTTATGTTCTTCATGTAGCATTCAGACCGAATGACTCTATGAAATTACGTTGCTACTTACACCTAGTACGGGTAACGTAGGAGACATTTCTATTTTTTCCCGGGGGAATCCTTAGAATTACCACTGCTTCGCTTTCAATTTGTCCTTGACCATCAAATGAAATGTGAATAATCCGGATCTTCCCCTTATTTGTTTGAAACGAGGAGCGCTTCGTGTTCTGTCGGTGCTTGAAACAATTTTGTCTTCTCCATATTACTATATCTCTAGGGTCAATAATGGTATATTAGCAACTACTGAACTCAATCACTTGCTGCCGTTACTCTTCAGTTTTCTGTTGAAGTCTATCCTGTAGAGGTACTCCAATTGGATAAGAGATCGATTTCTAGGTTTCGCCATAAACCTAATTGGTTACTTCCAATTACGTAAATCAATAGTTCAAACCGCACTCAAAGGTAGGGCATTTCCCATTTTTATAGGAACTTCTGTACCATAAACAATGGTATCTCCAATTATAGCCCCTCTGGGGTGTAAAATATATCTTTTCTCACCATCCCCATAGTGTATGAGACAAATGTGTGCATTTCGATTAGGGTCATATTCTATAGTTATGATTCTACCATATATGTCTTTTTCATTGCGTCGAAAATCAATTTTACGGTATAGACGCTTATGACCTCCCCCTCTATGCCCTGCGGTAATAATTCCTCTGGCATTACGCCCTTTACAACAATGATGTTGTCCAGAAATCAAACGATTTCGTGAATTGGATTTCACTTGACTGTTTAAGGCTCCATTGCGTGTGCTCGGGCTCGAAGTTTTATGTATCGCCATGTTATTAATTGTTTAAGTTCTTTTCTTTCTAACTAAGAGGTGGAATAGAATAACCCGATTCTAAGGAATCGAATAAGCCGGTTCAAGCATAATGATCATACGTTTGTAATGCATTGTATGTCCCATAATAGGTCGCATTCTTCTACCGTTTCTTGGGAGTCCATCGTCCATTGATACAGATCAAATGTTATTATAACTATTCTAACATAATTGGATTGAATCGACCACACCTTTGTTATTGATGGATGATGAGATTCCATTGATATTGATACGGATCCAATCGTTTTTTTTTTGAAAAGAAGATAAAGAATGAATATAGTCAATATAATTCAGATAATCATGTAGCTGTATTTACAAATTTCATTCTGTAACAAAAATCGAGTGGGGGATATTTCTATGGGGATGCATCCAGTAGGAATTGAACCCACGACTTCGCCAATTATGAGTTGGGTGCTTTAACCACTCAGCCATGGATGCTTCGAGGAAACCCTCCGACTTCATCACTAACCCAATTTCAATTGAAGTCAAATCTTTTGGATAAATCAATTTCTCCATGTATGTATCCTTTATCTAATACATACATAGAGAAATTGATTAAAGATAAGATAGATATATATCTATAGATTTCGACTTTTTTATTGATCACTCCTAATAGATATCAAATACATCTCTGCACAAATCGAATTGATATAGAAAGTATCAATTAGAATAAAAAAATGCGGATATAGTTGAATGGTATAATTTCTCTTTGCCAAGGAGAAGACGCGGGTTCAATTCCCGCTATCCGCCGTTACTTCTGTATTGAATAGTATATTTCTTTATATTATCAAATATATATATAAGTGAATTTCCATTTTTATCCAAAATGGTGCGGAGACAGGATTTGAACCCGTAACCTCAAGGTTATGAGCCTTGCGAGCTACCAAGTTGCTCCACTCCGCCATGCCATAAGAAGAACAATTGACAATTAATGGAAAACAGAGATTGAATTTGCCTGCCGCCCCTCCACCATATCTGTACAAATAGAATAAACCATTTATACGGAATGGTCAAGGGACCGTCCTATGATCGCAGATCATCAAAAAGAATAAAAAAATGAAGAGAATTTTTTATTCTTACCAACTCGATCTTGTTGCACCGGGCAACAAACATTGGTGAACCATTTCACGAAGTGCGTGTCTAGATAATCCAAAGTGTCGATAATTACCTCGTGATCTTCCAGTCGCAAAACAACGTCGATGAAGACGTGTAGGTGCACTATTACGCGGTAGTGCTTCGAACTTTGCCTTAATTTCCCATTTCTCACTTAACGACTGAGCTTTGCTCATTTCTTTTTTTGGAGATCGTCGAATCAAATGATATTTTTTTTCCAATTTTTGCCTCTTCTTCTCCCTGGCAATGCTACTTTTCTTTGCCATTATGATGATGATTCATTTCCTATTAGTATCAATGATAGAAATAAGTCGGATCCTAGATGTAGAAATAGAAGAAGCACCTTCTTCATACAAAGAGATTCAATTTTTGGAGATACAATAAAGAATGAAATTAACCAAATTTACCTGATGTAGAGGCAATCAAGAAAGCTGCATAAGTAAATATATAACCTACCGAAAAGTGGACTAATCCAACCAATCTTGCTTGGACAATCGAAAGAGCCACAGGTTTATCTCTCCATCGAATCAAATTCGCCAAAGGTGTGCGTTCATGAGCCCATGCTAAAGTTTCAATCAATTCCTGCCAATATCCGCGCCATGAGATTAAGAACATAAATCCAGTAGCCCAAACAAGATGTCCAAATAAGAACATCCACGCCCAGACTGATAAACTATTCATACCAAAGGGGTTATATCCATTGATAAGTTGTGAAGAATTTAACCATAGATAATCTCTTAACCATCCCATCAAATAGGTTGAAGATTCATTAAATTGTGAAACATTACCTTGCCATAATGTAATGTGCTTCCAATGCCAATAAAAAGTAACCCATCCAATGGTATTTAACATCCAGAAAACTGCCAAATAAAATGCGTCCCAAGCAGAAATATCACAAGTACCACCTCGTCCCGGACCGTCGCAAGGAAAACTATAACCAAAATCCTTTTTATCCGGCATTAACTTGGAACCACGTGCATCTAAAGCACCTTTTACTAAGATCAATGTAGTTGTATGTAAACCAAGAGCAATAGCATGATGAACCAAGAAGTCTCCAGGCCCGATTGTTAAGAATAGAGAATTACGATTCTCATTAATAGCATTTAACCAACCCGGCAACCATATGCTTCGCCCCGCATTGAGCGCCGGACTATTCGTTGAAGATAAAAGTACATCGAAACCATATGAAGTTTTACCGTGAGCAGATTGTATCCATTGGGCAAATATGGGTTCGATCAAGATTTGTTTCTCCGGAGTGCCAAAAGCAAGCATGACATCATTATGGACATAAAGTCCCAAAGTATGGAACCCCAGAAATAGGCTGGCCCAACTTAAATGGGATATGATAGCTTCTTTGTGCTCTAACATTCTTGCCAATACATTATCCTCATTCTGTTCGGGATTGTAATCTCTAATAAAAAAGATAGCTCCATGAGCAAAAGCCCCCGTCATAATAAATCCTGCAATGTATTGATGATGAGTATATAACGCAGCTTGAGTAGTAAAGTCTTGTGCTATAAACGCATAAGCAGGTAACGAATACATGTGTTGAGCTACCAAAGAAGTAATGACCCCTAACGAGGCTAGAGCAAGGCCTAATTGAAAATGAATTGAATTATTGATTGTGTCATAAAGACCCTTATGTCCACGCCCCAATCTACCCCCCGGAGGAATATGCGCTTCTAAAATATCTTTTATACTGTGCCCAATACCGAAGTTAGTTCTATACATATGACCAGCAATTAGAAAAAGAATTGCAATAGCTAAATGATGATGGGCCATATCGGTAAGCCATAAACTTTGCGTTTGAGGATGGAATCCCCCGAGAAGTGTTAGAATGGCAGTTCCCGCGCCTTGCGAAGTACTAAATAAATGATTACTAGAATCGGGGTTTTGAGCATAAAGATTCCACTGACCTGTAAAAAATGGCCCTAATCCTTGAGGATGAGGCAATACACTTAAGAAATTATTCCATCGAACATATTCTCCTCTGGATCCTGGAATAGCCACATGGACTAAATGCCCTGCCCAAGCTAAGGAACTGACTCCAAATAGTCCTGACAAATGATGATTGAGGCGGGATTCGGCATTTTTAAACCACGAAACGCTCGGTTTCCATTTCGGTTGTAGGTGTAACCAGCCCGCTAATAAGGATATGAAAGAAAGAAATAATAGAAAAATAGCTCCAGTATAAAGATCCTCATTAGTACGTAAACCAATTGTATACCACCACTGATAAACACCGGAATAGGCAATATTCACTGGGCCAAGCGCACCCCCTCGCGTAAAAGCTTCTACAGCCGGTTGACCAAAATGGGGATCCCAAATTGCATGAGCAATAGGTCTTACATGTAAAGGATCCTGTACCCATGCCTCAAAATTTCCTTGCCAAGCTACATGGAAGAGATTCCCGGAAGTCCACAGAAAAATGATTGCTAATTGTCCGAAATGAGAAGCAAAAATATTCTGATAAAGACGTTCCTCAGTAATATCATCATGACTCTCGAAGTCATGTGCGGTAGCAATACCAAACCAAATACGACGAGTAGTGGGGTCCTGAACTAAGCCTTGGCTAAACCTTGGAAATCTTAATGCCATAATGCTTTTCAAATCCTCCTAGCCATTATCCTACTGCAATAATTCTTGCTAAGAAGAATGCCCACGTTGTGGCAATTCCACCCAGAAGGTAATGTGTTACTCCTACAGCACGTCCCTGTACAATGCTTAAGGCTCTAGGCTGAGTAGCAGGAGCAACTTTTAATTTATTATGAGCCCAAACGATGGATTCAATAAGTTCTTGCCAATAACCACGCCCGCTGAATAGAAACATTAAACTAAAAGCCCATACAAAATGGGCGCCTAAGAAAAAAAGACCATATGCAGATAATGAGGAACCATAAGACTGAATTACCTGGGATGCCTGCGCCCATAAGAAATCGCGAAGCCACCCATTAATGGTAATCGAACTCTGCGCAAAGTTTCCTCCTGTGATATGAGTTATTACTCCTTGATCATTTATACTTCCCCAAACATCTGATTGCATTTTCCAACTGAAATGGAATATTACTACAGAAATTGCATTGTACATCCAAAATAATCCTAGGAAGACATGATCCCAAGCGGATACTTGGCATGTCCCCCCTCTTCCCGGGCCATCACAAGGGAACCGAAAACCAAGATTTGCTTTATCCGGTATCAAGCGTGAGCTACGAGCAAATAGAACACCTTTTAGGAGTATCAATACCGTCACATGAATTGTAAATGCATGAATATGATGTACCAAAAAATCTGCGGTTCCTAATGGAATAGGTAACAAAGCTACTTTGCCGCCCACTGCCACTAAATCACCACCGCCCCAAGTCAAACTGGTGCTTGTTGTTGCACCAGGGGCTGTTGTGCCAGGTGCTAAAGCATGGGTATTTTGTATCCATTGAGCAAAGACAGGTTGTAATTGTATAGCGGTATCTGAAAACATATCTTGAGGGCGCCCTAAAGCACTCATGGTATCATTATGAATATACAACCCAAAACTGTGAAAACCTAAAAATATACACACCCAGTTGAGATGTGATATGATTGCATCACGATGTCTAAGAACACGATCTAATAGATCGTTGTATCGAGTAGTTGGATCATAGTCTCTTACCATAAAAATGGCTGCATGTGCAGCAGCACCAACTATGAGAAAGCCCCCAATCCACATGTGATGTGTGAACAATGACAGTTGTGTACCATAATCAGTAGCTAGGTATGGATAAGGAGGCATAGCATACATATGGTGAGCTACAATAATGGTCAAAGAGCCTAACATAGCTAGGTTAATAGATAATTGAGCATGCCATGACGTTGTTAGGATCTCATATAGCCCTTTATGACCCTGGCCTGTAAATGGACCTTTATGGGCTTCTAAAATATCTTTTATACCATGACCAATACCCCAGTTAGTTCTATACATATGACCCGCAATGAGAAAAAGAATTGCAATAGCTAAATGATGATGTGCAATATCAGTAAGCCATAGACCACCAGTTAGTGGGTCTAATCCTCCACGAAAAGTAAGAAAGTCCGCATATTTTGACCAATTCAAGGTAAAAAATGGGGTTGCTCCCTCAGCAAAACTTGGATAAAGTTGAGCCAAAAGATCCCGATTCAAGATAAATTCATGAGGAAGTGGGATCTCTTTGGGATCTACTCCAGCATTTAGAAATTGGTTAATTGGTAAAGATACATGTACTTGATGCCCCGCCCAAGAAAGAGACCCAAGTCCTAGTAGACCTGCCAAATGGTGATTCAACATGGATTCTACATCTTGAAACCAAGCCAATTTTGGAGCAGCTTTGTGATAATGAAACCAACCAGCAAAAAGCATTAAGGCTGCAAAGACCAACGCACCGATTGCAGTACAATAGAGTTGTAATTCACTAGTTATTCCAGATGCTCGCCAAATCTGAAAAAAACCGGAGGTTATTTGTATTCCCCGGAAACCTCCCCCTACATCACCATTCAATATTTCTTGGCCTACTATTGGCCAAACCACCTGGGCACTAGGTCGAATGTGAGTAGGATCATTTAGCCATGCTTCATAATTTGAAAAACGAGCACCATGGAAATACATGCCACTCAGCCAAAGAAAGATAATGGAGAGTTGACCGAAATGAGCACTAAATACTTTTCGGGAAATCTCCTCTAAATCACTAGTATGGCTATCGAAATCATGAGCATCAGCATGTAGGTTCCAGATCCAAGTAGTAGTATCAGGTCCCTTAGCTATTGTTCTTGAGAAATGACCAGGTTTTGCCCATTGCTCGAAAGAAGTTTTTATGGGATCCCTATCTACCAAAATTTTGACTTTTGGTTCCGGCGAACGAATAATCATTGAGTCCTCCTCTTTCCGGACAACACATACAAAGAGACCCGCCAACATAAAACATAATTCGTGAACTTATGAGAAATGTTTATATTGAATATCTTTCTCTTCTATCTCCCATCTATTCCATATTTTCTTGAGTTATTCACTAGAACAATTAGGATCCGGAAGTGAATCCGGGGCAAGTGTTCGGATCCATTATGACATAGCAGTGAGGCGCTCAACGGACCCTTTTATTTGATTGATGGGGACAATAAACTATCAAAAATTCAATATATATAATGGATTTTCTATATATTTTATTCTCTATTAGAGAATAAAATATAGACAATAATATTTGAATTAGAATAAAAAAAAGAAAATAATAAAAAGACTGTTCTTATTCAAAACGCCCTGTGATCTTCAACCAATTCTGTGCCTCAATATAATTACCAGGGGTAAGGGCTATAGCTTGTTTCCAATATTCAGCAGCTTGATCAAACCAAGATTCTCCAATTCAGAATCTCCCTGTCGAATGGCCTGTTCTCCGCGGTCGGAATAGGGGAGTAAAATCCTTCCCTTAGAACCGTACTTGAGAGTTTCCTGACTCATACGGCTCAACAGTCAATTCTTTTGATCTTCCATTTTTTCTGGAGTTAATAACAAGAAAGAGGTTAATTACATGAGTTTAAAACTTGAATTTGGATTAATAATTCAATTGAATCCTTTGTTTTTAGTTTTATCTTTTCTCCTACCTTCTGAAGAAGAAGGCATCGACATTAATACTAACGCTCTTATTTGAATTTTCTCAAAGGTAACTATCTCGAGTTCATATATCATTTCATATATAATATATCTATTTCTATAGAATCTGTGAGAAAGACTTTTCTTCATAAGAAAAGACTTACTATCTTTGGGATCTGATACTACACCGCTGCTCAAAACCTTCGGGGATCAACTTTATTACATAAGTTGATTTCGAATCTATCATCATATAAGTAAGCAGTTCTGGTTGTATCGGCCAAAAACCTTGTTAATTGATCTTTACGGTGCTTCCTTTATCAATTAGATCTTTTATCCATAGAAAAAAGTATCTAGGCATATATATATTCTATTTCTTCATATTTTTACTTCTATGAATATGAAGTTTCTTTCTTTGCTACAGCTCATAAAAATCGTTGTTTCGAACGATATATATGTAGAAAGCCTATTTTTTTTGTCTAGTATTTATGACTA
>CAWUDS030000909.1:0-25974 GCA_963859935.3 Lathyrus sativus | reverse complement strand
TGCTCTATCATCCTTTTTTTCGAAATAGATGGTGTGAGTTTGCCCATTAATCCTTTTAGTGGTGGGTCTGTCATTTCATCGATGTCAGATTGTGCGAGTGTATTTTGCTCTATCATCCTTTTGGTGATAGTAGCCGGTGTGAGTTAGCTCCGTCATCCTTTTGGTGGTGGGTCTGTCATTTCATCGATGTCAGATTGTGTGAGTGTTTTGCTCTATCATTCGTTTAGTGGTAGTAGTCTGTGTGAGTTTGCTCAGTCATCCTTTTGGTGGTGGGTCTGTCATTTCATCGATGTCAGATTGTGCATGTGTGTTATGCTCTATCATCCTTTTGTTGGAAATAGATGGTGTGAGTTTGCCCAGTATTCCTTTTAGTGGTGGGTCTATCATTTCATCGATGTCAGATTGTGCGAGTGTGTTTTGCTCTATTATCCTTTTGGTGATAGTAGACGGTGTGAGTTAGCTCCGTCATCATTTTGGTGGTGGGTTTGTTATTTCGTCAATATCAGATTGTGCGAGTGTGTTTTGCTCTATCATCCTTTTGGTGATAGTGGCCGATGTGAGTTAGCTCCGTCATCCTTTTGGTGGTGGGTCTGTCATTTCGTCGATGTCAGATTGTGTGAGTGTTTTGCTCTATCATTCGTTTGGTGGTAGTAGTCTGTGTGAATTTGCTCAGTCATCCTTTTGGTGGTGGGTCTGTCATTTCATCGATGTCAGATTGTGCATGTGTGTTATGCTCTATCATCCTTTTGTTGGAAATAGATGGTGTGAGTTTGCCCAGTATTCCTTTTAGTGGTGGGTCTATCATTTCATCGATGTCAGATTGTGAGAGTGTGTTTTGCTCTATCATCCTTTTGGTGATAGTAGACGGTGTGAGTTAGCTCCGTCATCATTTTGGTGGTGGGTTTGTTATTTCGTCAATATCAGATTGTGTGAGTGTGTTTTGCTCTATCATCCTTTTGGTGGTAGTGGCTGGTGTGAGTTCGCTACGTCATCCTTTTTGTGGTGGGTCTGTCATTTCTTTGATGTCATATTGTGGGATTGTTTTTCTCTGTCATCCTTTTGGTGGTAGTAGCCGGCGTGAGTTTGCTCTGTCATCCTTTTGGTGGTGGGTCTATGATTTAGTCGATGCTAGATTGTGCGAGTGTGTTTTGCTCTATCATCCTTTTGGTTGTAGTAGCCGGTGTGAGTTAGCTCCGTCATCCTTTTTGTGGTGGGTCTGGCATTTCGTTGATGTCAGATTGTGCGAGTGTGTTAGTAGCCGGTGTGAATTTCGCTCCGTCATCGTTTTGATGATAGTAGCCGGTGTGAGTTTACTCCGTCATCCTTTTGGTGGTGGGTCTGCCATTTCGTCGATGTTAGATTGTGCGAGTGTGTTTTGCTATATCATCCTTTAGGTGGTAGTAGCCAGTGTGAGTTTGCTCAGTCATCCTTTTGGTGGTGGGTCTGTCATTTCATCGATGTCCGATTGTGCATGTGTGTTATGCTCTATCATCCTTTTTTTCGAAATAGATGGTGTGAGTTTGCCCATTAATCCTTTTAGTGGTGGGTCTGTCATTTCATCGATGTCAGATTGTGCGAGTGTATTTTGCTCTATCATCCTTTTGGTGATAGTAGCCGGTGTGAGTTAGCTCCGTCATCCTTTTGGTGGTGGGTCTGTCATTTCATCGATGTCAGATTGTGTGAGTGTTTTGCTCTATCATTCGTTTAGTGGTAGTAGTCTGTGTGAGTTTGCTCAGTCATCCTTTTGGTGGTGGGTCTGTCATTTCATCGATGTCAGATTGTGCATGTGTGTTATGCTCTATCATCCTTTTGTTGGAAATAGATGGTGTGAGTTTGCCCAGTATTCCTTTTAGTGGTGGGTCTATCATTTCATCGATGTCAGATTGTGCGAGTGTGTTTTGCTCTATTATCCTTTTGGTGATAGTAGACGGTGTGAGTTAGCTCCGTCATCATTTTGGTGGTGGGTTTGTTATTTCGTCAATATCAGATTGTGCGAGTGTGTTTTGCTCTATCATCCTTTTGGTGATAGTGGCCGATGTGAGTTAGCTCCGTCATCCTTTTGGTGGTGGGTCTGTCATTTCGTCGATGTCAGATTGTGTGAGTGTTTTGCTCTATCATTCGTTTGGTGGTAGTAGTCTGTGTGAATTTGCTCAGTCATCCTTTTGGTGGTGGGTCTGTCATTTCATCGATGTCAGATTGTGCATGTGTGTTATGCTCTATCATCCTTTTGTTGGAAATAGATGGTGTGAGTTTGCCCAGTATTCCTTTTAGTGGTGGGTCTATCATTTCATCGATGTCAGATTGTGAGAGTGTGTTTTGCTCTATCATCCTTTTGGTGATAGTAGACGGTGTGAGTTAGCTCCGTCATCATTTTGGTGGTGGGTTTGTTATTTCGTCAATATCAGATTGTGTGAGTGTGTTTTGCTCTATCATCCTTTTGGTGGTAGTGGCTGGTGTGAGTTCGCTACGTCATCCTTTTTGTGGTGGGTCTGTCATTTCTTTGATGTCATATTGTGCGATTGTTTTGCTCTGTCATCCTTTTGGTGGTAGTAGCCGGCGTGAGTTTGCTCTGTCATCCTTTTGGTGGTGGGTCTATGATTTAGTCGATGCTAGATTGTGCGAGTGTGTTTTGCTCTATCATCCTTTTGGTTGTAGTAACCGGTGTGAGTTAGCTCCGTCATCCTTTTTGTGGTGGGTCTGGCATTTCGTCGATGTCAGATTGTGCGAGTGTGTTAGTAGCCGGTGTGAATTTCGCTCCGTCATCCTTTTGATGATAGTAGCCGGTGTGAGTTTACTCAGTCATCCTTTTGGTGGTGGGTCTGCCATTTCGTCGATGTTAGATTGTGCGAGTGTGTTTTGCTATATCATCCTTTAGGTGGTAGTAGCCAGTGTGAGTTTGCTCAGTCATCCTTTTGGTGGTGGGTCTGTCATTTCATCGATGTCCGATTGTGCATGTGTGTTATGCTCTATCATCCTTTTTTTCGAAATAGATGGTGTGAGTATTCCCATTAATCCTTTTAGTGGTGGGTCTGTCATTTCATCGATGTCAGATTGTGCGAGTGTATTTTGCTCTATCATCCTTTTGGTGATAGTAGCCGGTGTGAGTTAGCTCCGTCATCCTTTTGGTGGTGGGTCTGTCATTTCATCGATGTCAGATTGTGTGAGTGTTTTGCTCTATCATTCATTTAGTGGTAGTAGTCTGTGTGAGTTTGCTCAGTCATCCTTTTGGTGGTGGGTCTGTCATTTCATCGATGTCAGATTGTGCATGTGTGTTATGCTCTATCATCCTTTTGTTGGAAATAGATGGTGTGAGTTTGCCCAGTATTCCTTTTAGTGGTGGGTCTATCATTTCATCGATGTCAGATTGTGCGAGTGTGTTTTGCTCTATTATCCTTTTGGTGATAGTAGACGGTGTGAGTTAGCTCCTTCATCATTTTGGTGGTGGGTTTGTTATTTCGTCAATATCAGATTGTGCGAGTGTGTTTTGCTCTATCATCCTTTTGGTGATAGTGGCCGATGTGAGTTAGCTCCGTCATCCTTTTGGTGGTGGGTCTGTCATTTCGTCGATGTCAGATTGTGTGAGTGTTTTGCTCTATCATTCGTTTGGTGGTAGTAGTCTGTGTGAGTTTGCTCAGTCATCCTTTTGGTGGTGAGTCTGTCATTTCATCGATGTCAGATTGTGCATGTGTGTTATGCTCTATCATCCTTTTGTTGGAAATAGATGGTATGAGTTTGCCCAGTATTCCTTTTAGTGGTGGGTCTATCATTTCATCGATGTCAGATTGTGAGAGTGTGTTTTGCTCTATCATCCTTTTGGTGATAGTAGACGGTGTGAGTTAGCTCCGTCATTATTTTGGTGGTGGGTTTGTTATTTCGTCAATATCAGATTGTGTGAGTGTGTTTTGCTCTATCATCCTTTTGGTGGTAGTGGCTGGTGTGAGTTCGCTACGTCATCCTTTTTGTGGTGGGTCTGTCATTTCTTTGATGTCATATTGTGCGATTGTTTTGCTCTGTCATCCTTTTGGTTATAGTAGCCGGCGTGAGTTTGCTCTGTCATCCTTTTGGTGGTGGGTCTATGATTTAGTCGATGCTAGATTGTGCGAGTGTGTTTTGCTCTATCATCCTTTTGGTTGTAGTAGCCGGTGTGAGTTAGCTCCATCATCCTTTTTGTGGTGGGTCTGGCATTTCGTCGATGTCAGATTGTGCGAGTGTGTTAGTAGCAGGTGTGAATTTCGCTACGTCATCCTTTTGATGATAGTAGTCGGTGTGAGTTTACTCCGTCATCCTTTTGGTGGTGGGTCTGCCATTTCGTCGATGTTAGATTGTGCGAGTGTGTTTTGCTATATCATCCTTTAGGTGGTAGTAGCCAGTGTGAGTTTGCTCAGTCATCCATTTGGTGGTGGGTCTGTCATTTCATCGATGTCAGATTGTGCATGTGTGTTATGCTCTATCATCCTTTTTTTGGAATTAGATTGTGTGAGTTTGCCCATTAATCCTTTTAGTGGTGGGTCTGTCATTTCATCGATGTCAGATTGTGCGAGTGTATTTTGCTCTATCATCCTTTTGGTGATAGTAGCCGGTGTGAGTTAGCTCTGTCATCCTTTTGGTGGTGGGTCTGTCATTCCATCGATGTCAGATTATGTGAGTGTTTTGCTCTATCATTCGTTTAGTGGTAGTAGTCTGTGTGAGTTTGCTCAGTCATCCTTTTGGTGGTGGGTCTGTCATTTCATCGATGTCAGATTGTGCATGTGTGCTATGCTCTATCATCCTTTTGTTGGAAATAGATGGTGTGAGTTTGCCCAGTATTCCTTTTAGTGGTGGGTCTATCATTTCATCGATGTCAGATTGTGCGAGTGTGTTTTGCTCTATCATCCTTTTGGTGATAGTAGACGGTGTGAGTTAGCTCCGTAATCATTTTGGTGGTGGGTTTGTTATTTCGTCAATATCAGATTGTGCGAGTGTGTTTTGCTCTATCATCCTTTTGGTGGTAGTGGCCTGTGTGAGTTCTCTACGTCATCCTTTTTGTGGCGGGTCTGGCATTTCGTCGATGTCAGATTGTGCGAGTGTGTTAGTAGCCGGTGTGAATTTTGCTCTGTCATCCTTTTGGTGATAGTAGCCGGTTTGAGTTTACTCTGTCATCCTTTTGGTGGTGGGTCTGTCACGTCGTCGATGTCAGATTGTGCGAGTGTGTTTTGCTATATCATCCTATAGGTGGTAGTAGCCAGTGTGAGTTTGCGTCGTCATCCTTTTGGTGGTGGGTCTGTCATTTCGTCGATGTCATATTGTGCAAGTGTGTTTGGCTCTATCATCCTTTTGTTGGAAATAGGTGGTGTGAGTTTGCCCAGTAATCCGTTTAGTGGTGGGTCTGTCATTTCATCGATGTCAGATTGTGCGAGTGTGTTTTGCTCTATCATCCGTTTGGTGATAGTAGCCGGTATGAGTTAGCTCCGTCATCCTTTTGGTGGTGGGTCTGTCATTTCGTCGATGTCAGATTGTGTGAGTGTTTTGCTCTATCATTCTTTTGGTGGTAGTAGTCTGTGTGAGTTTGCTCAGTCATCCTTTTGGTGGTGGGTGTGTCATTTCATCGATTTCATATTGTGCGAGTGTGTTTTGCTCTATCATCCTTTTGTTGGAAATAGATGGTGTGAGTTTGCTCAGTAATCCTTTTAGTGGTGGGTCTGTCATTTCATTGATGTCAGATTGTGTGAGTGTGTTTTGCTCTATCATCCTTTTGGTGATAGTAGCCGGTGTGAGTTAGCTCCGTCATCATTTTGGTTGTGGGTTTGTCGTTTCGTCAATATCAGATTGTGCGAGTGTGTTTTGCTCTATCATTCTTTTGGTGGTAGTGGCCGGTGTGAGTTCGCTCCGTCATCCTTTTGGTGGTGGGTCTGTCATTTCTTCGATGTCATATTTTGCGATTGTTTTGCTCTATCATCCTTTTGGTGGTAGTAGCCAGCGTGAGTTTGCTCCGTCATCCTTTTGGTGGTGGGTCTATGATTTAGTCGATGCTAGATTGTGCGAGTGTGTTTTGCTCTATCATCCTTTTGGTTGTAGTAGCCGGTGTGAGTTTGCTCCGTCATCCTTTTTGTGGCGGGTCTGGCATTTCGTCGATGTCAGATTGTGCGAGTGTGTTTTGCTATATTATCCTTTAGGTGGTAGTAGCCAGTGTGAGTTTGCTCAGTCATCCTTTTGTTGGTGGGTCTGTCATTTCGTCGATGTCATATTGTGCAAGTGTGTTTTGCTCTATCATCCTTTTGTTGGAAATAGATGGTGTGAGTTTGCCCAGTAATCCTTTTAGTGGTGGGTCTATCATTTCATCAATGTCAGATTGTGCGAGTGTTTATTGCTCTATCATCCTTTTCGTGATAGTAGCCGGTGTGAGTTAGCTCCGTCATCCTTTTGGTGGTGGGTCTGTCATTTCGTCAATGTCAGATTGTGTGAGTGTTTTGCTCTATCATTCTTTTGGTGGTAGTAGTCTGTGTGAGTTTGCTCAGTCATCCTTTTGGTGGTGGGTATGTCATTTCATCGATGTCATATTGTGCGAGTGTGTTTTGCTCTATCATCCTTTTGTTGGAAATAGATGGTGTGAGTTTGCTCAGTAATCCTTTTAGTGGTGGGTCTGTCATTTCATCGATGTCAGATTGTGCGAGTGTGTATTGCTCTATCATCCTTTTGGTGATAGTAGCCGGTGTGAGTTAGCTCCGTCATCATTTTGGTGGTGGGTTTGTCGTTTCTTCAATATCAGATTGTGGGAATGTGTTTTTCTCTATCATCCTTTTCGTGGTAGTGGCCGGTGTGAGTTTGCTCCGTCATCCTTTTGGTGGTGGGTCTGTCATTTCTTCGATGTCTAATTGTGCGATTGTTTTGCTCTATCATCCTTTTGGTGGTAGTAGCCGGCGTGAGTTTGCTCCGTCATCCTTTTGGTGTTGGGTCTATGATTTAGTCGATGCTAGATTGTGCGAGTGTGTTTTGCTCTATCATCCTTTTGGTTGTAGTAGCCGGTGTGAGTTTGCTCCGTCATCCTTTTTGTGGCGGGTCTGGCATTTCGTCGATGTCAGATTGTGCGAGTGTGTTTTGCTATATCATCCTTTAGGTGATAGTAGCCAGTGTGAGTTTGCTCAGTCATCCTTTTGCTGGTGGGTCTGTCATTTCGTCGATGTCATATTGTGCAAGTGTGTTTTGCTCTATCATCCTTTTGTTGGAAATAGATGGTGTGAGTTTGCCCAGTAATCCTTTTAGTGGTGGGTCTGTCATTTCATCAATGTCAGATTGTGCGAGTGTTTTTTGCTCTATCATCCTTTTGGTGATAGTAGCCGGTGTGAGTTAGCTCCGTCATCCTTTTGGTGGTGGGTCTGTCATTTCGTCGATGTCAGATTGTGTGAGTGTTTTGCTCTATCATTCTTTTGGTGGTAGTAGTCTGTGTGAGTTTGCTCAGTCATCCTTTTGGTGGTGGGTCTGTCATTTCATCGATGTCATATTGTGCGAGTCTGTTTTTCTCTATCATCCTTTTGTTGGAAATAGATGGTGTGAGTTTGCTCAGTAATCCTTTTAGTGGTGGGTCTGTCATTTGATCGATGTCAGATTGTGCGAGTGTGTTTTGCTCTATCATCCTTTTGGTGATAGTAGCCGGTGTGAGTTAGCTCCGTTATCATTTTGGTGGTGGGTTTGTCGTTTCGTCAATATCAGATTATGGGAATGTGTTTTTCTCTATCATCCTTTTGGTGGTAGTGGCAGGTGTGAGTTTGCTCCGTCATCCTTTTGGTGGTGGGTCTGTCATTTCTTCGATGTCAAATTGTGCGATTGTTTTGCTCTATCATCCTTTTGGTGGTAGTAGCCGGCGTAAGTTTGCTCCGTCATCCATTTGGTGTTGGGTCTATGATTTAGTCGATGCTAGATTGTGCGAGTGTGTTTTGCTCTATCATCCTTTTGGTTGTAGTAGCCGGTGTGAGTTTGCTCCGTCATCCTTTTTGTGGTGGGTCTGGCATTTCGTCGATGTCAGATTGTACGAGTGTGTTAGTAGCCGGTGTGAATTTCGCTCCGTCATCCTTTTGATGATAGTAGCCGGTGTGAGTTTACTCCGTCATCCATTTGGTGGTGGGTCTTCCATTTCGTCGATGTTAGATTGTGCGAGTGTGTTTTGCTATATCATCCTTAGGTGGTAGTAGCCAGTGTGAGTTTTCTCAGTCATCCTTTTGGTGGTGGGTCTGTCATTTCATCGATGTCAGATTGTGCATGTGTGTTATGCTCTATCATCCTTTTTTTTTGGAAATAGGTGGTGTGAGTTTTCCCAGTAATCCTTTTAGTGGTGGGTCTGTTATTTCATCAATGTCAGATTGTGCATGTGTGTTTTGCTCTATCATTCTTTTGGTGATAGTAGCCGGTGTGAGTTAGCTCCGTCATCCTTTTGGTGGTGGGTCTGTCATTTCGTCAATGTCAGATTGTGTGAGTGTTTTGCTCTATCATTCTTTTGGTGGTAGTAGTCTGTGTGAGTTTGCTCAGTCATCCTTTTGGTGGTGGGTATGTCATTTCATCGATGTCATATTGTGCGAGTGTGTTTTGCTCTATCATCCTTTTGTTGGAAATAGATGGTGTGAGTTTGCTCAGTAATCCTTTTAGTGGTGGGTCTGTCATTTGATCGATGTCAGATTGTGCGAGTGTGTTTTGCTCTATCATCCTTTTGGTGATAGTAGCCGGTGTGAGTTAGCTCCGTCATCATTTTGGTGGTGGGTTTGTCGTTTCGTCAATATCAGATTATGGGAATGTGTTTTTCTCTATCATCCTTTTGGTGGGAGTGGCCGGTGTGAGTTTGCTCCGTCATCCTTTTGGTGGTGGGTCTGTCATTTCTTCGATGTCAAATTGTGCGATTGTTTTGCTCTATCATCCTTTTGGTGGTAGTAGCCGGCGTGAGTTTGCTCCGTCATCCATTTGGTGTTGGGTCTATGATTTAGTCGATGCTAGATTGTGCGAGTGTGTTTTGCTCTATCATCCTTTTGGTTGTAGTAGCCGGTGTGAGTTTGCTCCGTCATCCTTTTTGTGGTGGGTCTGGCATTTCGTCGATGTCAGATTGTACGAGTGTGTTAGTAGCCGGTGTGAATTTCGCTCCGTCATCCTTTTGATGATAGTAGCCGGTGTGAGTTTACTCCGTCATCCATTTGGTGGTGGGTCTTCCATTTCGTCGATGTTAGATTGTGCGAGTGTGTTTTGCTATATCATACTTAGGTGGTAGTAGCCAGTGTGAGTTTTCTCAGTCATCCTTTTGGTGGTGGGTCTGTCATTTCATCGATGTCAGATTGTGCATGTGTGTTATGCTCTATCATCCTTTTGTTGGAAATAGGTGGTGTGAGTTTTCCCAGTAATCCTTTTAGTGGTGGGTCTGTTATTTCATCAATGTCAGATTGTGCATGTGTGTTTTGCTCTATCATTCTTTTGGTGATAGTAGCCGGTGTGAGTTAGCTCCGTCATCCTTTTGGTGGTGGGTCTGTCATTTTGTCGATGTCAGATTGTGTGAGTGTTTTGCTCTATCATTCTTTTGGTGGTAGTAGTCTGTGTGAGTTTGCTCAGTCATCCTTTTGGTGGTGGGTCTGTCAATTCATCGATGTCATATTGTGCGAGTCTGTTTTGCTCTATCATCCTTTTGTTGGAAATAGATGGTGTGAGTTAGCTCAGTAATCCTTTTAGTGGTGGGTCTGTCATTTCATCGATGTCAGATTGTGCGAGTGTGTTTTGCTCTATCATCCTTTTGGTGATAGTAGCCGGTGTGAGTTAGCTCCGTCATCATTTTCGTGGTGGGTTTGTCATTTCGTCAATATCAGATTATGGGAATGTGTTTTTCTCTATCATCCTTTTGGTGGTAGTGGCCGGTGTGAGTTTGCTCCGTCATCCTTTTGGTGGTGGGTCTGTCATTTCCTCGATGTCAAATTGTGCGATTGTTTTGCTCTATCATCCTTTTGGTGGTAGTAGCCGGCGTGAGTTTGCTCCGTCATCCTTTTGGTGTTGGGTCTATTATTTAGTCGATGCTAGATTGTGCGAGTGTGTTTTGCTCTATCATCCTTTTGGTTGTAGTAGCCGGTGTGAGTTTGCTCCGTCATCCTTTTTGTGTTGGGTCTGGCATTTCGTCGATGTCAGATTGTGCGAGTGTGTTAGTAGCCGGTGTGAATTTCGCTCCGTCATCCTTTTGATGATAGTATCCGGTGTGAGTTTACTCCGTCATCCATTTGGTGGTGGGTCTTCCATTTCGTCGATGTTAGATTGTGCGAGTGTGTTTTGCTATATCATTCTTAGGTGGTAGTAGCCAGTGTGAGTTTTCTCAGTCATCCTTTTGGTGGTGGGTCTGTCATTTCATCGATGTCAGATTGTGCATGTGTGTTATGCTCTATCATCCTTTTGTTGGAAATAGGTGGTGTGAGTTTTCCCAGTAATCCTTTTAGTGGTGGGTCTGTTATTTCATCAATGTCAGATTGTGCATGTGTGTTTTGCTCTATCATTCTTTTGGTGGTAGTAGTCTGTGTGAGTTTGCTCAGTCATCCTTTTGGTGGTGGGTCTGTCATTTCATCGATGTCATATTGTGCGAGTCTGTTTTTCTCTATCATCCTTTTGTTGGAAATAGATGGTGTGAGTTTGCTCAGTAATCCTTTTAGTGGTGGGTCTGTCATTTCATCGATGTCAGATTGTGCGAGTGTGTTTTGCTCTATCATCCTTTTGGTGATAGTAGCCGGTGTGAGTTAGCTTCGTCATCATTTTGGTGGTGGGCTTGTCGTTTCGTCAATATCAGATTATGGGAATGTGTTTTTCTCTATCATCCTTTTGGTGGTAGTGGCCGGTGTGAGTTTGCTCCGTCATCCTTTTGGTGGTGGGTCTGTCATTTCTTCGATGTCAAATTATGCGATTGTTTTGCTCTATCATCCTTTTGGTGGTAGTAGCCGGCGTGAGTTTGCTCTGTCAACCTTTTGGTGTTGGGTATATGATTTAGTCGATGCTAGATTGTGCGAGTGTGTTTTGCTATATCATCCTTTTGGTTGTAGTAGCCGGTGTGAGTTTGTTCCGTCATCCTTTTTGTGTTGGGTCTGGCATTTCGTCGATGTCAGATTGTGCGAGTGTGTTAGTAGCCGGTGTGAATTTCGCTCCGTCATCCTTTTGATGATAGTAGCCGGTGTGAGTTTACTCCGTCATCCATTTGGTGGTGGGTCTGTCATTTCGTCGATGTTAGATTGTGCGAGTGTGTTTTGCTATATCATCCTTAGGTGGTAGTAGCCAGTGTGAGTTTTCTCAGTCATCCTTTTGGTGGTGGGTCTGTCATTTCATCGATGTCAGATTGTGCATGTGTGTTATGCTCTATCATCCTTTTGTTGGAAATAGGTGGTGTGAGTTTTCCCAGTAATCCTTTTAGTGGTGGGTCTGTTATTTCATCAATGTCAGATTGTGCATGTGTGTTTTGCTCTATCATCCTTTTGGTGGTGGGTCTGTCATTTCGTCGATGTCAGATTGTGTGAGTGTTTTGCTCTATCATTCTTTTGGTGGTAGTAGTCTGTGTGTGTTTGCTCAGTCATCCTTTTGGTGGTGGGTCTGTAATTTCATCGATGTCATATTGTGCGAGTGTGTTTTGCTCTATCATCCTTTTGTTTGAAATAGATGGTGTGAGTTTGCTCAGTAATCCTTTTAGTGGTGGGTCTGTCATTTCATCGATGTCAGATTGTGCGAGTGTGTTTTGCTCTATCATCCTTTTGGTGATAGTAGACGGTGTGCGTTAGCTCCGTCATCATTTTGGTGGTGGATTTATTATTTCGTCAATATCAGATTGTGCGAGTGTGTTTTGCTCTTTCATCCTTTTGGTGGTAGTGGCCGGTGTGAGTTCGCTCCGTTATCCTTTTGGTGGTGGGTCTATCATTTCTTCGATGTCATATTGTGCGATTGTTTTGCTCTATCATCCTTTTGGTGGTAGTAGCAGGCGTGAGTTTGCTCCGTCATCCTTTTGGTGGTGGGTCTATGATTTAGTCGATGCTAGATTGTGCGAGTGTGTTTTGCTCTATCATCCTTTTGGTTGTAGTAGCCGGTGTGAGTTTGCTCCGTCATCCTTTTTGTGGTGGGTCTGGCATTTCGTCGATGTTAGATTGTGCGAGTGTGTTAGTAACCGGTGTGAATTTCGCTCCGTCATCCTTTTGATGATAGTAGCCGGTGTGAGTTTACTCAGTCATCCTTTTGGTGGTGGGTCTGTCATTTTATCAATGTCAGATTTTTCGAGTGTGTTTTGCTCTATTATTCTTTTGGTGATAGTAGCCGGTGTGAATTAGCTCCATCATCCTTTTGGTGGTGGGTCTGTCATTTGGTCGATGTCAAATTGTGTGAGTGTTTTGCTCTATCATTCATTTGGTGGTAGTAGTCTGTGTGAGTTTGCTCAGTCATCCTTTTGGTGGTGGGTCTGTTATTTCATCGATGTAAGATTGTGCATGTGTGTTATGCTCTATCATCCTTTTGTTGGAAATAGATGGTGTGAGTTTGCCCAGTATTCCTTTTACTGGTGGGTCTATCATTTCATCGATGTCAGATTGTGCGAGTGTGTTTTGCTCTATCATCCTTTTGGTGATAGATGACGGTGTGAGTTAGCTCCGTCATCATTTTGGTGGTGGGTTTGTTATTTCGTCAATATCAGATTGTGCGAGTGTGTTTTGCTCTATCATCCTTTTGGTGGTAGTGGCCTGTGTGAGTTCTCTACGTCATCCTTTTTGTGGTGGGTCTGTCATTTCTTCGATGTCATATTGTGCGATTGTTTTGCTCTATCATCCTTTTGGTGGTAGTAGCCGGTGTGAGTTTGCTCCGTCATCCTTTTGGTGGTGGGTCTATGATTTAGTCGATGCTAGATTGTGCGAGTGTGTTTTGCTCTATCATCCTTTTGGTTGTAGTAGCCGGTGTGAGTTTGCTCCGTCATCCTTTTTATGGTGGGTCTGGCATTTCGTCGATGTCAGATTGTGCGAGTGTGTTAGTAGCCGGTGTGAATTTCGCTCCGTCATCCTTTTGATAGTAGTAGCCGGTGTGAGTTTACTCCGTCATTCTTTTGGTGGTGGGTCTGCCATTTCGTCGATGTTAGATTGTGCGAGTGTGTTTTGCTATATCATCCTTTAGGTGGTAGTAGCCAGTGTGAGTTTGCTCAGTCATCCTTTTGGTGGTGGGTCTGTCATTTCATCGATGTCAGATTGTGCATGTGTGTTATGCTCTATCATCCTTTGTTTGGAAATAGATGGTGTGAGTTTGCCCATTAATCCTTTTAGTGGTGGGTCTGTCATTTCATCGATGTCAGATTGTGCGAGTGTGTTTTCATCTATCATCCTTTTGGTGATAGTAGCCGGTGTGAGTTAGCTCCGTCATCCTTTTGGTGGTTGGTCTGTCATTTCGTCGATGTCAGATTGTGTGAGTGTTTTGCTCTATCATTCGTTTGGTGGTAGTAGTCTGTGTGAGTTTGCTCAGTCATCCTTTTGGTGGTGGGTCTGTCATTTCATCGATGTCAGATTGTGCATGTGTGTTATACTCTATCATCCTTTTGTTGGAAATAGATGGTGTGAGTTTGCCCAGTAGTCCTTTTAGTGGTGGGTCTATCATTTCATCAAAGTCAGATTGTGAGAGTATGTTTTGCTCTATCATCCTTTTGGTGATAGTAGACGGTGTGAGTTAGCTCCGTCATCATTTTGGTGGTGGGTTTGTTATTTCGTCAATATCAGATTGTGCGAGTGTGTTTTGCTCTATCATCCTTTTGGTGGTAGTGGCCTGTGTGAGTTCTCTACGTCATCCTTTTTGTGGTGGGTCTGTCATTTCTTCGATGTCATATTGTGCGATTGTTTTGCTCTATCATCCTTTTGGTGGTAGTAGCCGGCGTGAGTTTGCTCCGTCATCCTTTTGGTGGTGGGTCTATGATTTAGTCGATGCTAGATTGTGCAAGTGTGTTTTGCTCTATCATCCTTTTGGTTGTAGTAGCCTGTGTTGGTTTGCTCCGTCATCCTTTTTATGGTGGGTCTGGCATTTCGTCGATGTCAGATTGTGCGAGTGTGTTAGTAGCCGGTGTGAATTTCGCTCCGTCATCCTTTTGATAGTAGTAGCCGGTGTGAGTTTACTCCGTCATCCTTTTGGTGGTGGGTTTGCCATTTCGTCGATGTTAGATTGTGCGAGTGTGTTTTGCTATATCATCCTTTAGGTGGTAGTAGCCAGTGTGAGTTTGCTCAGTCATCCTTTTGGTGGTGGGTCTGTCATTTCATCGATGTCAGATTGTGCATGTGTGTTATGCTCTATCATCCTTTTTTTGGAAATAAATGGTGTGAGTTTGCCCATTAATCCTTTTAGTGGTGGGTCTGTCATTTCATCGATGTCAGATTGTGCGAGTGTGTTGTCATGTATCATCCTTTTGGTGATAGTAGCCGGTGTGAGTTAGCTCCGTCATCCTTTTGGTGGTTGGTCTGTCATTTCGTCGATGTCAGATTGTGTGAGTGTTTTGCTCTATCATTCGTTTGGTGGTAGTAGTCTGTGTGAGTTTGCTCAGTCATCCTTTTGGTGGTGGGTCTGTCATTTCATCGATGTCAGATTATGCATGTGTGTTATGCTCTATCATCCTTTTGTTGGAAATAGATGGTGTGAGTTTGCCCAGTATTCCTTTTAGTGGTGGGTCTATCATTTCATCGATGTCAGATTGTGAGAGTGTGTTTTGCTCTATCAACCTTTTGGTGATAGTAGACGGTGTGAGTTAGCTCCGTCATCATTTTGGTGGTGGGTTTGTTATTTCGTCAATATCAGATTGTCGGAGTGTGTTTTGCTCTATCATCCTTTTGGTGGTAGTGGCCGGTGTGAGTTCGCTACGTCATCCTTTTTGTGGTGGGTCTGTCATTTCTTCGATGTCATATTGTGCGATTGTTTTGCTCTATCATTCTTTTGGTGGTAGTAGCCGGCGTGAGTTTGCTCCGTCATCCTTTTGGTGGTGGGTCTATGATTTAGTCGATGCTAGATTGTGCGAGTGTGTTTTGCTCTATCATCCTTTTGGTTGTAGTAGCCGGTGTGAGTTTGCTCCGTCATCCTTTTTGTGGTGGGTCTAGCGTTTCGTCGATGTCAGATTGTGCTAGTGTGTTAGTAGCCGGTGTGAATTTCGCTCCGTCATCCTTTTGATGATAGTAGCCGGTGTGAGTTTACTCCGTCATCCTTTTGGTGGTGGGTCTGCCATTTCGTCGATGTTAGATTGTGCGAGTGTGTTTTGCTATATCATCCTTTAGGTGGTAGTAGCCAGTGTGAGTTTGCTCAGTCATCCTTTTGGTGGTGGGTCTGTCATTTCATCGATGTCAGATTGTGCATGTGTGTGTTATGCTCTATCATCCTTTTTTTGGAAATAGATGGTGTGAGTTTGCCCATTAATCCTTTTAGTGGTGGGTCTGTCATTTCATCGATGTCAGATTGTGCGAGTGTGTTTTGCTCTATCATCCTTTTGGTGATAGTAGCCGGTGTGAGTTAGCTTCGTCATCCTTTTGGTGGTGGGTCTGTCATTTCGTCGATGTCAGATTGTGTGAGTGTTTTTCTCTATCATTCGTTTGGTGGTAGTAGTCTGTGTGAGTTTGCTCAGTCATCCTTTTGGTGGTGGGTCTGTCATTTCATCGATGTTAGATTGTGCATGTGTGTTATGCTCTATCATCCTTTTGTTGGAAATAGATGGTGTGAGTTTGCCCTGTACTCCTTTTAGTGGTGGGTCTATCATTTCATCGATGTCAGATTGTGCGAGTGTGTTTTGCTCTATCATTCTTTTGGTGATAGTAGACGGCGTGAGATAGCTTCGTCATCATTTTGGTGGTGGGTTTGTTATTTCGTCAATATCAGATTGTGCGAGTGTGTTTTGCTTTATCATCCTTTTGGTGGTAGTGGCTGGTGTGAGTTCGCTATGTCATCCTTTTTGTGGTGGGTCTGTCATTTCTTTGATGTCATATTGTGCGATTGTTTTGCTCTGTCATCCTTTTGGTGGTAGTAGCCGGCGTGAGTTTGCTCCGTCATCATTTTCGTGGTGGGTCTATGATTTAGTCGATGCTAGATTGTGCGAGTGTGTTTTGCTCTATCATCCTTTTGGTGGTAGTGGCCGGTGTGAGTTCGCTACGTAATCCTTTTTGTGGTGGGTCTTGCATTTCGTCGATGTCAGATTGTGCGATTGTTTTGCTCTATCATCCTTTTGGTGGTAGTAGCCGGCGTGAGTTTGCTCCATCATCCTTTTGGTGGTGGGTCTATGATTTAGTCGATGCTAGATTGTGCGCGTGTGTTTTTCTCTATCATCCTTTTGGTTGTAGTAGCCGGTGTGAGTTTGCTCCGTCATCCTTTTTGTGGTGGGTCTGGCATTTCGTCGATGTCAGATTGTGCGAGTGTGTTAGTAGCCGGTGCGAATTTCGCTCCGTCATCCTTTTGATGATAGTAGCCGGTGTGAGTTTACTCCTTCATCCTTTTGGTGGTGGGTCTGCCATTTCGTTGATGTTAGATTGTGCGAGTGTGTTTTGCTATATCATCCTTTAGGCGGTAGTAGCCAGTGTGAGTTTGCTCAGTCATCCTTTTGGTGGTGGGTCTGTCATTTCATCGATGTCAGATTGTGCATGTGTGTTATCCTCTATCATCCTTTTTTTGGAAATAGATGGTGTGAGTTTGCCCATTAATCCTTTTAGTGGTGGGTCTGTTATTTCATCGATGTCAGATTGTGCGAGTGTGTTTTGCTCTATCATCCTTTTGGTGATAGTAGCCGGCGTGAGTTAGCTCCGTCATCCTTTTGGTGGTGGGTCTTTTATTTCGTCGATGTCAGATTGTGTGAGTGTTTTGCTCTATCATTCGTTTGGTGGTAGTAGTCTGTGTGAGTTTGCTCAGTCATCCTTTTGGTGGTGGGTCTGTCAGTTCATCGATGTCAGATTATGCATGTGTGTTATGCTCTATCATCCTTTTGTTGGAAATAGATGGTGTGAGTTTGCCCAGTATTCCTTTTAGTGGTGGGTCCATCATTTCATCGATGTCAGATTGTGCGAGTGTGTTTTGCTCTATCATCCTTTTGGTGATAGTAGACGGTGTGAGTTAGCTCCGTCATCATTTTGGTGGTGGGTTTGTTATTTCGTCAATATCAGATTGTGCGAGTGTGTTTTGCTCTATCATCCTTTTGGTGATAGTGGCCGGTGTGAGTTTGCTACGTCATCCTTTTGGTGGTGGGTCTGTCATTTCTTCGATGTCATATTGTGCGATTGTTTTGCTCTATCATCCTTTTGGTGGTAGTAGCCGACGTGAGTTTGCTCCGTCATCCTTTTGGTGGTGGGTCTATGATTTAGCCGATGCTAGATTGTGCGAGTGTGTTTTGCTCTATCATCCTTTTGGTTGTAGTAGCCGGTGTGAGTTTGCTCCGTCATCCTTTTTGTGGTGGGTCTGGCATTTCGTCGATGTCAGATTGTGCTAGTGTGTTAGTAGCCGGTGTGAATTTCGCTCCGTCATCCTTTTGATGATAGTAGCCGGTGTGAGTTTACTCCGTCATCCTTTTGGTGGGGGGTCTGCCATTTCACCGATGTTAGATTGTGCGAGTGTGTTTTGCTATATCATCCTTTAGGTGGTAGTAGCCAGTGTGAGTTTGCTCAGTCATCCTTTTGGTGGTGGGTCTGTCATTTCATCGATGTCAGATTGTGCATGTGTGTTATGCTCTATCATCCTTTTGTTGGAAATAGATGGTGTGAGTTTGCCCAGTAATCCTTTTAGTAGTGGGTCTGTAATTTCATCGATGTCAGATTGTGCGAGTGCGTTTTGCTCTATCATCCTTTTGGTGATAGTAGCCGGTGTGAGTTAGCTCCGTCATCCTTTTGGTGATGGGTCTGTCATTTCGTCAATGTCAGATTGTGTGAGTGTTTTGCTCTATCATTCTTTTGGTGGTAGTAGTCTGTGTGAGTTTGCTCAGCCATCCTTTTGGTGGTGGGTCAGTCATTTCATCGATGTCATATTGTGCGAGTATGTTTTGCTCTATCATCCTTTTGTTGGAAATAGATGGTGTGAGTTTGCCCAGTATTCCTTTTAGTGGTGCGTCTGTCATTTCATCCATGTCAGATTGTGCGAGTGTGTTTTGCTCTATCATCCTTTTGGTGATAGTAGCCGGTGTGAGTTAGCTCCGTCATCATTTTGGTGGTGGGTTTGTCGTTTCGTCAATATCAGATTGTGCGAGTGTGTTTTGCTCTATCATCCTTTTGGTGGTAGTAGCCGGCGTGAGTTCGCTCCGTCATCCTTTTGGTGGTGGGTCTGTCATTTCTTCGATGTCATATTGTGCGATTGTTTTGCTCTATCATCCTTTTGGTGGTAGTAGCCGGCGTGAGTTTGCTCCGTCATCCTTTTCGTGGTGGGTCTATGATTTAGTCGATGCTAGATTGTGCGAGTGTGTTTTGCTCTATCATCCTTTTGGTTGTAGTAGCCGGTGTGAGTTTGCTCCGTCATCCTTTTTGTGGTGGGTCTGGCATTTCGTCGATGTCAGATTGTGCGAGTGTGTTAGTAGCCGGTGTGAATTTCGCTCCGTCATCCTTTTGATGATAGTAGCCGGTGTGAGTTTACTCCGTCATCCTTTTGTTGGTGGGTCTTCCATTTCGTCGATGTTAGATTATGCGATTGTGTTTTGCTATATCATCCTTTAGGTGGTAGTAGCCAGTGTGAGTTTGCTCAGTCATCCTTTTGGTGGTGGATCTGTCATTTCATCGATGTCAGATTGTGCATGTGTGTTATGCTCTATCATCCTTTTGTTGGAAATAGATGGTGTGAGTTTTCCCAGTAATCCTTTTAGTGGTGGGTCTTTCATTTCATCGATGTCAGATTGTGCGAGTGTGTTTTGCTCTATCATCCTTTTGGTGATAGTAGCCAGTGTGAGTTAGCTCCGTCATCCTTTTGGTGGCGGGTCTGTCATTTCGTCGATGTCAGATTGTATGAGTGTTTTGCTCTATCATTCTTTTGGTAGTAGTAGTCTGTGTGAGTTTGCTCAGTCATCCTTTTGGTGGTTGGTCTGTCATTTCATCGATGTCAGATTGTGCATGTGTGTTATGCTCTATCATCCTTTTGTGTGAAATAGATGGTGTGAGTTTGTCCAGTAATCCTTTTAGTGGTGGGTCTGTCATTTCATCGATGTCAGATTGTGCGAGTGTGTTTTGCTCTATCATCCTTTCGGTGATAGTAGCCGGTGTGATTTAGCTCCGTCATCCTTTTGGTGGTGGGTCTGTCATTTCGTCAATGTCAGATTGTGTGAGTGTTTTGCTCTATCATTCTTTTGGTGGTAGTAGTCTGTGTCAGTTTGCTCAGTCATCCTTTTGGTTGTGGGTCTGTCATTTCATCGATGTCATATTGTGCGAGTGTGTTTTGCTCTATCATCCTTTTGTTGGAAATAGATGGTGTGAGTTTGCCCAGTATTCCTTTTAGTGGTGGGTCTGTCATTTCATCGATGTCAGATTGTGCGAGTGTGTTTTGCTCTATCATCCTTTTGGTGATAGTAGCCGGTGTGAGTTAGCTTCGTCATCATTTTGGTGGTGGGTTTGTCGTTTTGTCAATATCAGATTGTGCGAGTGTGTTTTGCTCTATCATCCTTTTGGTGGTAGTAGCCGGCGTGAGTTCGCTCCGTCATCCTTTTGATGGTGGGTCTGTCATTTCTTCGATGTCATATTGTGCGATTGTTTTGCTCTATCATCCTTTTGGTGGTAGTAGCCAGCGTGAGTTTGCTCCGTCATCCTTTTCGTGGTGGGTCTATGATTTAGTCGATGCTAGATTGTGCGAGTGTGTTTTGCTCTATCATCCTTTTGGTTGTAGTAGTCGGTGTGAGTTTGCTCCGTCATCCTTTTTGTGGTGGGTCTGGCATTTCGTCGATGTCAGATTGTGCGAGTGTGTTAGTAGCCGGTGTGAATTTCGCTCCGTCATCCTTTTGATGATAGTAGCCGGTGTGAGTTTACTCTGTCATCGTTTTGGTGGTGGGTCTTCTATTTCGTCGATGTTAGATTGTGCGAGTGTGTTTTGCTATATCATCCTTTAGGTGGTAGAAGCCAGTGTGAGTTTGCTCAGTCATCCTTTTGGTGGTGGGTCTGTCATTTCATCGATGTCAGATTGTGCATGTGTGTTATGCTCTATCATCCTTTTGTTGGAAATAGATGGTGTGAGTTTTCCCAGTAATCCTTTTAGTGGTGGGTCTTTCATTTCATCGATGTCAGATTGTGCGAGTGTGTTTTGCTTTATCATCCTTTTGGTGATAGTAGCCAGTGTGAATTAGCTCCATCATCCTTTTGGTGGCGGGTCTGTCATTTCGTCGATGTCAGATTGTATGAGTGTTTTGCTCTATCATTCTTTTGGTAGTAGTAGTCTGTGTGAGTTTGCTCAGTCATCCTTTTGGTGGTGGGTCTGTCATTTCATCGATGTCAGATTGTGCATGCGTGTTATGCTCTATCATCCTTTTGTTGGAAATAGATGGTGTGAGTTTGCCCAGTAATCCTTTTAGTGGTGGGTATGTCATTTCATTGATGTCAGATTGTGCGAGTGTGTTTTGCTCTATCATCCTTTTGGTGATAGTAGCCGGTGTGATTTAGCTCCGTCATCCTTTTGGTGGTGGGTCTGTCATTTCGTCGATGTCAGATTGTGTGAGTGTTTGGCTCTATCATTCTTTTGGTGGTAGTAGTCTGTGTGAGTTTGCTCAGTCATCCTTTTGGTGGTGGGTTTGTCATTTCATCGATGTCATATTGTGCGAGTGTGTTTTGCTCTATCATCCTTTTGTTGGAAATAGATGGTGTGAGTTTGCCCAGTATTCCTTTTAGTGGTGGGTCTGTCATTTCATCGATGTCAGATTGTGCGAGTGTGTTTTGCTCTATCATCCTTTTGGTGGTAGTAGCCGGCGTGAGTTTGCTCCGTCATCCTTTTGGTGGTGGGTCTGTCATTTCTTCGATGTCATATTGTGCGATTGTTTTGCTCTATCATCCTTTTGGTGGTAGTAGCCGGCGTGAGTTTGCTTCGTCATCCTTTTCGTGGTGGGTCTATGATTTAGTCGATGCTAGATTGTGCGAGTGTGTTTTGCTGTATCATCCTATTGGTTGTAGTAGCCGGTGTGAGTTTGCTCCGTCATCCTTTTTGTGGTGGGTCTGGCATTTCGTCGATGTCGGATTGTGCGAGTGTGTTAGTAGCCGGTGTGAATTTCGCTTCGTCATCCTTTTGATGATAGTAGCCGGTGTGAGTTTACTCCGTCATCCTTTTGGTGGTGGGTCTTCCATTTCGTCGATGTTAGATTGTGCGAGTGTGTTTTGCTATATCATCCTTTAGGTGGTAGTAGCAAGTGTGAGTTTGCTCAGTCATCCTTTTGGTGGTGGGTCTGTCATTTCATCGATGTCAGATTGTGCATGTGTGTTATGCTCTATCATCCTTTTGTTGGAAATAGATGGTGTGAGTTTTCCCAATAATCCTTTTAGTGGTGGGTCTTTCATTTCATCGATGTCAGATTGTGCGAGTGTGTTTTGCAATATCATCCTTTTGGTGATAGTAGCTAGTGTGAGTTAGCTCCGTCATCCTTTTGGTGGTGGGTCTGTCATTTCGTCGATGGTAGATTGTATGAGTGTTTTGCTCTATCATTCTTTTGATTGTAGTAGTCTGTGTGAGTTTGCTCAGTCATCCTTTTGGTGGTGGGTCTGCCATTTCATCGATGTCAGATTGTGCATGTGTGTTATGCTCTATCATCCTTTTGTTGGAAATAGATGGTGTGAGTTTGCCCAGTAATCCTTTTAGTGGTGGGTCTGTCATTTCATCGATATCAGATTCTGCGAGTGTGTTTTGCTCTATCATCCTTTTGGTGATAGTAGCCGGTGTGAGTTAGCTCCGTCATCCTTTTGGTGGTGGGTCTGTCATTTCGTCGATGTCAGATTGTGTGAGTGTTTTGCTCTATCATTATTTTGGTGGTAGTAGTCTCTGTGAGTTTGCTCAGTCATCCTTTTGGTGGTGGGTCTGTCATTTCATCGATGTCATATTGTGCGAGTGTGTTTTGCTCTATCATTCTTTTGTTGGAAATAGATGGTGTGAGTTTGCTCAATAATCCTTTTAGTGGTGGGTCTGTCATTTCATCGATGTCAGATTGTGCGAGTGTGTTTTGGTTTATCATCCTTTTGGTGATAGTAGTCGGTGTGAGTTAGCTCCGTCATCATTTTGGTGGTGGGTTTGTCGTTTCGTCAATATCAAATTGTGCGAGTGTGTTTTGCTCTATCCTCCTTTTGGTGGTAGTAGCCGGCGTGAGTTTGCTTCGTCATCCTTTTGGTGGTGGGTCTATGATTTAGTCGATGCTAGATTGTGCGAGTGTGTTTTGCTCTATCATCCTTTTGGTTGTAGTAGCCGGTGTGAGTTTGCTCCGTCATCCTTTTTATGGTGGGTCTGGCATTTCGTCGATGTCAGATTGTGCGAGTGTGTTAGTAGCCGGTGTGAATTTCGCTCAGTCATCGTTTTGGTGATAGTAGCCGGTGTGAGTTTACTCCGTCATCCTTTTGGTGGTGGGTCTGCCATTTCGTCGATGTCAGATTGTGCGACTGTGTTTATTTATATCCTCCCTTAGGTGGTAGTAGCCAGTGTGAGTTTGCTCAGTCATCCTTTTGGTTGTGGGTCTGTCATTTCGTCGATGTCAGATTGTGCATGTGTGTTATGCTCTATCATCCTTTTGGTGATAGTAGCCGGTGTGAGTTAGCTCCGTCATCATTTTGGTGGTGGGTTTGTCGTTTCGTCAATATCAGATTGTGCGAGTGTGTTTTGCTCTATCATCCTTTTGGTGGTAGTATCCGGCGTGAGTTCGCTCCGTCATCCTTTTGGTGGTGGGTATGTCATTTCTTCGATGTCATATTGTGCAATTGTTTTGCTCTATCATCCTTTTGGTGGTAGTAGCCGGCGTGAGTTTGCTCCGTCATCCTTTTCGTGGTGGGTCTATGATTTAGTCGATGCTAGATTGTGCGAGTGTGTTTTGCTCTATCATCCTTTTGGTTGTAGTAGCCGGTGTGAGTTTGCTCCGTCATCCTTTTTGTGGTGGGTCTGGCATTTCGTCGATGTCAGATTGTGCGAGTGTGTTAGTAGCCGGTGTGAATTTCGCTCCGTCATCCTTTTGATGATAGTAGCCGGTGTGAGTTTACTCCGTCATCCTTTTGGTGGTGGGTTTTCCATTTCGTCGATGTTAGATTGTGCGAGTGTGTTTTCCTATATCATCCTTTAGGTGGTAGTAGCCAGTGTGAGTTTGCTCAGTCATCCTTTTGGTGGTGGGTCTGTCATTTCATCGATGTCAGATTGTGCATGTGTGTTATGCTCTATCGTCCTTTTGTTGGAAATAGATGGTTTGAGTTTTCCAAGTAATCCTTTTAGTGGTGGGTCTTTCATTTCATCGATGTCAGATTGTGCGAGTGTGTTTTGCTCTATCATCCTTTTGGTGATAGTAGCCAGTGTGAGTTAGCTCCGTCATCCTTTTTGTGGTGGGTCTGTTGTTTCGTCGATGTCAGATTTTGCGAGTGTGTTTTGCTATATCATCTTTTAGGTGGTAGTAGCCAGTGTGAGTTTGCTCAGTCATCCTTTTGGTGGTGGGTCTGTCATTTCGTCGATGTCAGATTGTGCATGTGTGTTATGCTCTATCATCCTTTTGTTGGAAATAGATGGTGTGAGTTTTCCCAGTAATCCTTTTAGTGGTGGGTCTGTCATTTCATCGATGTCAGATTGTGCGAGTGTGTTTTGCTCTATCATCCTTTTGGTGATAGTAGCCGGTGTGAGTTAGCTCCGTCATCCTTTTGATGGTGGGTCTGTCATTTCGTCGATGTCAGATTGTGTGTGTGTTTTGCTCTATCATTCTTTTGGTGGTAGTAGTCTGTGTGAGTTTGCTCAGTCATCCTTTTGGTGGTGGGTCTGTCATTTCATCGATGTCATATTGTGCGAGTGTGTTTTGCTCTATCATCCTTTTGTTGGAAATAGATGGTGTGAGTTAGCTCCGTCATCATTTTGGTGGTGGGTTTGTCGTTTCGTCAATATCAGATTGTGCGAGTGTGTTTTGCTCTATCATCCTTTTGGTGGTAGTAGCCGGCGTGAGTTTACTCTGTCATCCTTTTGGTGGTGGGTCTATGATTTAGTCGATGCTAGATTGTGCGAGTGTGTTTTGCTCTATCATCCTTTTGGTTGTATTAGCCGGTGTGAGTTTGCTCCGTCATCCTTTTTGTGGTGGGTCTGCCATTTCGTCGATGTCAGATTGTGCGTGTGTGTTAGTAGCCGGTATGAATGTTGCTCAGTCATCCTTTTGGTGATAGTAGCTGGTGTGAGTTTACTCCGTCATCCTTTTGGTGGTGGGTCTGTCATTTCGTCGATGTCAGATTGTGCGAGTGTGTTTTGCTATATCATCCTTTAGGTGGTAGTAGCCAGTGTGAGTTTGCTCAGTCATCCTTTTGGTGTTGGGTCTGTCATTTCGTCGATGTCAGATTGTGCATGTGTGTTATGCTCTATCATCCTTTTGCTGGAAATAGATGGTGTGAGTTTTCCCAGTAATCCTTTTAGTGGTGGGTCTGTCATTTCATCGATGTCAGATTGTGCGAGTGTATTTTGCTCTATGATCCTTTTGGTGATAGTAGCCTGTGTGAGTTAGCTTCGTCATCCTTTTGGTGGTGGGTCTGTCATTTCGTCGATGTCAGATTGTGCGAGTGTGTTTAGCTCAATCATTCTTTTGGTGGTAGTAGTCTGTGTGAGTTTGCTCAGTCATCCTTTTGGTGGTGGGTCTGTCATTTCGTCGATGTCATATTGTGCGATTGTGTTATGCTCTATCATCCTTTTGTTGGAAATAGATGGTGTGAGTTTGCTCATTAATCCTTTTAGTGGTGGGTCTGTCATTTCATCGATGTCAGATTGTGCGAGTGTGTTTTGCTCTATCATCCTTTTGGTGATAGTAGCCGTTGTAAGTTAGCTCCGTCATCATTTTGGTGGTGGGTTTTTCGTTTCGTCAATATCAGATTGTGCGCGTGTGTTTTGCTCTATCATCCTTTTGGTGGTAGTGGCCGGTGTGAGTTCGCTCCGTCATCCTTTTAGTGGTGGGTCTGTCATTTATTCGATGTCATATTGTGCGATTGTTTTGCTCTATCATCCTTTTGGTGGTAGTAGCCGGCGTGAGTTTGCTCCATCATCCTTTTGGTGGTGGGTCTATGATTTAGTCGATGCTAGATTGTGCGAGTGTGTTTTGCTCTATCATCCTTTTGGTTGTAGTAGCCGGTGTGAGTTTGCTCCGTCATCCTTTTTGTGGTGGGTCTGGCATTTCGTCGATGTCAGATTGTGCGAGTGTGTTAGTAGCCGGTGTGAATTTCGTTTCGTCATCCTTTTGGTGATAGTATCGTGTGTGAGTTTACTCCGTCATCCTTTTGGTGGTGGGTCTGTCATTTCGTCGATGTCAGATTGTGCGAGTGTGTTTTACTATATCATCCTTTAGGTGGTAGTAGCCAGTGTGAGTTTGCTCAGTCATCCTTTTGGTGGTGGGTCTGTCATTTCGTCGATGTCATATTGTGCAAGTGTGTTTTGCTCCATGATCCTTTTGTTGGAAATAGATGGTGTGAGTTTGCCCAGTAATCCTTTTAGTGGTGGGTCTATCATTTCATCGGTGTCAGATTGTGCAAGTGTGTTTTGCTCTATCATCCTTTTGGTGATATTAGCCGGTGTGAGTTAGCTCCGTCATCCTTTTGGTGGTGGGTCTGTCATTTCGTCGATGTCAGATTGTGTGAGTGTTATGCTCTATCATTCTTTTGGTGTTAGTAGTCTAGGTGAGTTTGCTCAGTCATCCTTTTGGTGGTGGGTCTGTCATTTCATCGATGTCATATTGTGCGAGTGTGTTTTGCTCTATCATCCTTTTGTTGGAAATAGATGGTGTGAGTTTGCTCATTAATCCTTTTAGTGGTGGGTCTGTCATTTCATCGATGTCAGATTGTGCGAGTGTGTTTTGCTCTATCATCCTTTTGGTGATAGTAG
>CAWUDS030000908.1:0-25974 GCA_963859935.3 Lathyrus sativus | reverse complement strand
GGTAGTGGGTCTTTCATTTCATCGATGTCATATTCTGCGAGTGTGTTTTGCCATATCATCCTTTGGGTGATAGTAGCCGTTTTGAGTTTGCCTGGTCATCCTTTTGGTGGTGGGTCTGTCATTTCGTCGATGTCAAATTGTGTGAGTGTGTTTTGCTATATCATCATTTAGGTGGTAGTAGCCAGTGTGAGTTTGCTCCGTCATCCTTTTGGTGGTGGGTCTGTCAATTCGTCGATGTCAGATTGTGTGAGTGTTTTGCTCTATCATTCTTTTGGTGGTAGTAGTCGGTGTGAGTTTGCTCAGTCATCCTTTTGGTGGTGGATCTGTCATCTCATCAATGTCAGATTGTGCGAATGTGTTTTGCTCTATCATCCTTTTGGTGGTAATAGTTGGTGTGAGTTTGCTCAATAATCCTTTTGGTAGTGGGTCTGTCATTTTATCGATGTCAGATTGTGCGGGTATGTTTTGCTCTATCATCCTTTTGGTGATAGTAGCCGGTTTGAGTTACCTCCGTCATCCTTTTGGTGGTGGGTTTGTCATTTCTTCGATGTCAGATTATGCGAGTGTTTTGCTCTATCATCCTTATGGTGGTAGTAGCCGGCGTGAGTTTGCTTCGTCATCCTTTTGGTGGTGGGTCTGTCATTCCGTCGATGTCAGATTGTGCGAGTGTGTTTTGCTCTATCATCCTTTTGGTGGTAGTAGCCGGTGTGAGTTCGCTCCGTCATCCTTTTGGTGGTTGGTCTGTAATTTCTTCGATGTCAGATTATGCGAGTGTTTTGCTCTATCATCCTTATGGTGGTAGTAGACGGCGTGAGTTTGCTCTGTCATCCTTTTGGTGGCGGGTCTGTGATTTTGTTGATGCTAGATTGTGCGAGTGTGTTTTGCAGTATCATCTTTTTGGTGGTAGTAGCCGGTATGTGTTTGCTCCGTCATCCTTTTGGTGGTGAGTCATCCATTTCGTCGATGTCAGATTGCGTGAGTGTTTTGCTCTATCATTCTTTTGGTTGTAGTAGTCGGTGTGAGTTTTCTCAGTCATCCTTTTGTTGGTGGGTCTGTCATTTCATCGATGTTAGATTGTGCGAGTGTGTTTTGCTCTATCATCCTTTTGGTGGTAATAGGTAGTGTGAGTTTGCTCAATAATCCTTTTGGTAGTGGTTTTGTCATTTCATCGATGTCAGATTGTGCGGGTGTTTTTTGCTCTATCATCCTTTTGGTGATAGTAGCCGGTGTGAGTTAGCTCCGTCATCCTTTTGGTGGTGGTTTTGTCATTTCGTCGATGTCAGATTGTGCGAGTGTGTTTTACTCTATCATCCTTTTAGTGGTAGTAGCCGGTGTGAGTTTGCTCCGTCATCCTTTTGGTGCTGGGTCTGTCATTTTTTCAATGTCAGATTTTGCGAGTGTTTTGCTCTATCATCCTTATGGTGGTAGTAGCCGACGTGAGTTTGCTCCGTCATCCTTTTGGTGGTGGGTTTGTGATTTCGTCAATGCTAGATTGTGCGAGTGTGTTTTAGCTGTATCGTCTTTTTGGTGGTAGTAGCTGGTCTGAGTTAACTCCGTCATCCTTTTGGTAGTGTGTCTTTCATTTCATCGATGTCAGATTGTGCGAGTGTGTTTTGCTATATCATCCTTTTGGTGATAGTAGCTGCTGTTAGTTCGCTTGGTCATCCTTTTGGTGGTGGGTCTGTGATTTCGTTGATGTCAGATTGTGCGACTGTGTTTTTCTATATCATCCTTTTGGTGGTGGGTCTGTCATTTCGTTGATGTCAGATTGTGTGAGATTTTTGCTCTATCATTCTTTTGGTTGTAATAGTAGGTGTGAGTTTTCTCAGTCATCCTTTTGGTGGTGGGTCTGTCATTTCATCGATGTTAGATTGTGCGAGTGTGTTTTGCTCTATCATCCTTTTGGTGGTAATAGCTGGTGTGAGTTTGCTCAGTAATCCTTTTGGTAGTGGTTCTGTCATTTCATCGATGTCAGATTGTGTGGGTGTGTTTAGCTCTATCATCCTTTTGGTGATAGTAGCCGGTGTGAGTTAGCTCCGTCTTCCTTTTGGTGGTGGGTTTGTCATTTTTTCGATGTCAGATTGTGCGAGTGTGTTTTGCTCTATCATCCTTTAGGTGGTAGTAGTCGGTGTGAGTTTGCTCCGCCATCCTTTTGGTGGTGGGTCTTTCATTTCTTCGATGTTAAATTGTGCGAGTGTTTTGCTCTATCATCCTTTTGGTGGTAGTAGCCGGCGTGAGTTTGCTCCGTAATCCTTTTGGTGTTGAGCCTGTGATTTCGTCGATGCTAGATTGTGTGAGTGTGTTTTGCTCTATAATTTTTTGTGTGGTAGTAGCTGGTGTGAGTTCACTCCTTCATCCTTTTGGTAGTGGGTCTTTCATTTCATCGATGTCAGATTCTGCGAGTGTGTTTTGCCATATCATCCTTTGGGTGATAGTAGCCGCTTTGAGTTTGCCTGGTCATCCTTTTGGTGGTGGGTCTGTCATTTCGTCGATGTCAAATTGTGTGAGTGTGTTTTGCTATATCATCATTTAGGTGGTAGTAGCCAGTGTGAGTTTGCTCCGTCAACCTTTTGGTGGTGGGTCTGTCAATTCGTCGATGTCAGATTGTGTGAGTGTTTTGCTCTATCATTCTTTTGGTGGTAGTAGTCGGTGTGAGTTTGCTCAGTCATCCTTTTGGTGGTGGATCTGTCATCTCATCAATGTCAGATTGTGCGAATGTGTTTTGCTCTATCATCCTTCTTGTGGTAATAGTTGGTGTGACTTTGCTCAGTAATCCTTTTGGTAGTGGGTCTGTCATTTTATCGATGTCAGATTGTGCGGGTATGTTTTGCTCTATCATCCTTTTGGTGACAGTAGCCGGTTTGAGTTACCTCCGTCATCCTTTTGGTGGTGGGTTTGTCATTTCTTCGATGTCAGATTGTGCGAGTGTGTTTTGCTCTATCATCCTTTTGGTGGTAGTAGCAGGTGTGAGTTCGCTCCGTCATCCTTTTGGTGGTTGGTCTGTAATTTCTTCGATGTCAGATTATGCGAGTGTTTTGCTCTATCATCCTTATGGTGCTAGTAGCCGGCGTGAGTTTGCTCTGTCATCCTTTTGGTGGCGGGTCTGTGATTTTGTTGATGCTAGATTGTGCGAGTGTGTTTTGCTGTATCATCTTTTTGGTGGTAGTAGCCGGTATGTGTTTGCTCCGTCATCCTTTTGGTGGTGGGTCATCCATTTCGTCGATGTCAGATTGTGTGAGTGTTTTGCTCTATCATTCTTTTGGTTGTAGTAGTCGGTGTGAGTTTTCTTAGTCATCCTTTTGTTGGTGGGTCTGTCATTTCATCGATGTTAGATTGTGCGAGTGTGTTTTGCTCTATCATCCTTTTGGTGGTAATAGGTAGTGTGAGTTTGCTCAATAATCCTTTTGGTAGTGGTTTTGTCATTTCATCGATGTCAGATTATGCGGGTGTTTTTTGCTCTATCATCCTTTTGGTGATAGTAGCCGGTGTGAGTTAGCTCCGTCATCCTTTTGGTGGTGGTTTTGTCATTTCGTCGATGTTAGATTGTGCGAGTGTGTTTTTCTCTATCATCCTTTTAGTGGTAGTAGCCGGTGTGAGTTTGCTCCGTCATCCTTTTGGTGGTGGGTCTGTCATTTTTTCAATGTCAGATTTTGCGAGTGTTTTGCTCTATCATCCTTATGGTGGTAGTAGCCGACGTGAGTTTGCTCCGTCATCCTTTTGGTGGTGGGTCTGTGATTTCGTCAATGCTAGATTGTGCGAGTGTGTTTTAGCTGTATCGTCTTTTTGGTGGTAGTAGCTGGTCTGAGTTAACTCCGTCATCCTTTTGGTAGTGTGTCTTTCATTTCATCGATATCAGATTGTGCGAGTGTGTTTTGCTATATCATCCTTTTGGTGATAGTAGCTGCTGTTAGTTCGCTTGGTCATCCTTTTGGTGGTGGGTCTGTGATTTCGTTGATGTCAGATTGTGCGACTGTGTTTTTCTATATCATCCTTTTGGTGGTGGGTCTGTCATTTCGTTGATGTCAGATTGTGTGAGATTTTTGCTCTATCATTCTTTTGGTTGTAATAGTAGGTGTGAGTTTTCTCAGTCATCCTTTTGGTGGTGGGTCTGTCATTTCATCGATGTTAGATTGTGCGAGTGTGTTTTGCTCTATCATCCTTTTGGTGGTAATAGCTGGTGTGAGTTTGCTCAGTAATCCTTTTGGTAGTGGTTCTGTCATTTCATCGATGTCAGATTGTGTGGGTGTGTTTAGCTCTATCATCCTTTTGGTGATAGTAGCCGGTGTGAGTTAGCTCCGTCTTCCTTTTGGTGGTGGGTTTGTCATTTTTTCGATGTCAGATTGTGCGAGTGTGTTTTGCTCTATCATCCTTTAGGTGGTAGTAGTCGGTGTCAGTTTGCTCCGCCATCCTTTTGGTGGTGGGTCTTTCATTTCTTCGATGTTAAATTGTGCGAGTGTTTTGCTCTATCATCCTTTTGGTGGTAGTAGCCGGCGTGAGTTTGCTCCGTAATCCTTTTGGTGTTGAGCCTGTGATTTCGTCGATGCTAGATTGTGCGATTGTGTTTTGCTCTATAATTTTTTGTGTGGTAGTAGCTGGTGTGAGTTCACTCCTTCATCCTTTTGGTAGTGGGTCTTTCATTTCATCGATGTCAGATTCTACGAGTGTGTTTTGCCATATCATCCTTTGGGTGATAGTAGCCGCTTTGAGTTTGCCTGGTCATCCTTTTGGTGGTGGGTCTGTCATTTCGTCGATGTCAAATTGTGTGAGTGTGTTTTGCTATATCATCATTTAGGTGGTAATAGCCAGTGTGAGTTTGCTCTGTCATCCTTTTGGTGGTGGGTCTGTCAATTCGTCGATGTCAGATTGTGTGAGTGTTTTGCTCTATCATTCTTTTGGTGGTAGTAGTCGGTGTGAGTTTGCTCAGTCATCCTTTTGGTGGTGGATCTGTCATCTCATCAATGTCAGATTGTGCGAATGTGTTTTGCTCTATCATCCTTTTGGTGGTAATAGTTGGTGTGAGTTTGCTCAGTAATCCTTTTGGTAGTGGGTCTGTCATTTTATCGATGTCAGATTGTGCGGGTATGTTTTGCTCTATCATCCTTTTGGTGATAGTAGCCGGTTTGAGTTACCTCCGTCATCCTTTTGGTGGTGGGTTTGTCATTTCTTCGATGTCAGATTATGCGAGTGTTTTGCTCTATCATCCTTATGGTGGTAGTAGCCGGCGTGAGTTTGCTTCGTCATCCTTTTGGTGGTGGGTCTGTCATTTCGTCGATGTCAGATTGTGCGAGTGTGTTTCGCTCTATCATCCTTTTGGTGGTAGTAGCCGGTGTGAGTTTGCTCCGTCATCCTTTTGGTGGTTGGTCTGTAATTTCTTCGATGTCAGATTATGCGAGTGTTTTGCTCTATCATCCTTATGGTGCTAGTAGCCGGCGTGAGTTTGCTCTGTCATCCTTTTGGTGGCGGGTCTGTGATTTTGTTGATGCTAGATTGTGCGAGTGTGTTTTGCTGTATCATCTTTTTGGTGGTAGTAGCCGGTATGTGTATGCTTCGTCATCCTTTTGGTGGTGGGTCATCCATTTCGTCGATGTCAGATTGTGTGAGTGTTTTGCTCTATCATTCTTTTGGTTGTAGTAGTCAGTGTGAGTTTTCTCAGTCATCCTTTTGTTGGTGGGTCTGTCATTTCATAGATGTTAGATTGTGCGAGTGTGTTTTGCTCTATCATCCTTTTGGTGGTAATAGGTGGTGTGAGTTTGCTCAATAATCCTTTTGGTAGTGGTTTTGTCATTTCATCGATGTCAGATTGTGCAGGTGTTTTTTGCTCTATCATCCTTTTGGTGATAGTAGCCGGTGTGAGTTAGCTCCTTCATCCTTTTGGTGGTGGTTTTGTCATTTCGTCGATGTCAGATTGTGCGAGTGTGTTTTGCTCTTATATCCTTTTAGTGGTAGTATCCGGTGTGAGTTTGCTCCGTCATCCTTTTGCTGGTGGGTCTGTCATTTTTTCAATGTCAAATTTTGCGAGTGTTTTGCTCTATCATCCTTATGGTGGTAGTAGCCGGCGTGAGTTTGCTCCGTCATCCTTTTGGTGGTGGGTCTGTGATTTCGTCAATGCTAGATTGTGCGAGTGTGTTTTAGCTGTATCGTCTTTTTGGTGGTAGTAGCTGGTCTGAGTTAACTCCGTCATCCTTTTGGTAGTGGGTCTTTCATTTCATCGATGTCAGATTGTGCGAGTGTGTTTTTCTATATCATCCTTTTGGTGATAGTAGCTGCTGTTAGTTCGCCTGGTCATCCTTTTGGTGGTGGGTCTGTGATTTCGTTGATGTCAGATTGTGCGACTGTGTTTTTCTATATCATCCTTTTGGTGGTGGGTCTGTCATTTCGTTGATGTCAGATTGTGTGAGATTTTTGCTCTATCATTCTTTTGGTTGTAATAGTAGGTGTGAGTTTTCTCAGTCATCCTTTTGGTGGTGGGTCTGTCATTTCATCGATGTTAGATTGTGCGAGTGTGTTTTGCTCTATCATCCTTTTGGTGGTACTAGCTGGTTTGAGTTTGCTCAGTAATCCTTTTGGTAGTGGTTCTGTCATTTCATCGATGTCAGATTGTGTGGGTGTGTTTAGCTCTATCATCCTTTTGGTGATAGTAGCCGGTGTGAGTTAGCTCCGTCTTCCTTTTGGTGGTGGGTTTGTCATTTTTTCGATGTCAGATTGTGCGAGTGTGTTTTGCTCTATCATCCTTTAGGTGGTAGTAGCCGGTGTGAGTTTGCTCGGCCATCCTTTTGGTGGTGGGTCTTTCATTTCTTTGATGTCAGATTATGCGAGTGTTTTGCTCTATCATCCTTTTGGTGGTAGTAGCCGGCGTGAGTTTGCTCCGTTATCCTTTTGGTGTTGGGCCTGTGATTTCGTCGATGCTAGATTGTGCGAGTGTGTTTTGCTCTATAATTATTTGTGTGGTAGTAGTTGTTGTGAATTCACTCCGTCATCCGTTTGGTAGTGGGTCTTTCATTTCATCGTTGTCAGATTGTGCGACTGTGTTTTGCCATATCATCCTTTTGGTGAAAGTAGCGGCTGTGAGTTCGCTTGGTCATCCTTTTGGTGGTGGGTCTGTCGTTTCGTCGATTTCAGATTGTGCGAGTGTGTTTTTCTATATCATCCTTTAGGTGGTAGTAGCCGGTCTGAGTTCGCTCCGTCATCCTTTTGGTGGTGCGTCTGCCATTTCGTCGATGTCAGATTGTGTGAGTGTTTTGCTCTATCATTCTTTTGGTTGTAGTAGTTGGTCTGAGTTTTCTCAGTCATCCTTTTGTTGGTGGGTTTGTCAGTTCATCGATGTTAGATTGTGCGAGTGTGTTTTGCTCTATCATCCTTTTGGTGGTAATAGCTGGTGTGAGTTTGCTCAGTAATCCTTTTTGTAGTGGTTCTATCATTTTATCGATGTCAGAATGTGCGGGTGTGTCTTGCTCTATCATCCTTTTGGTGATAGTAGCCAGTGTGAGTTAGCTCCGTCATCCTTTTGGTGGTGGGTTTGTCATTTCGGCAATGTCCGATTGTGCGAGTGTGTTTAGCTCTATCATCATTTTGGTAGTAGTAGCCGGTGTGAGTTTGCTCCTTCATCGTTTTGGTGGTGGGTCTGTCGTTTCTTCGATGTCAGATTGTGCGAGTGTTTTGCTCTATCATCCTTTTGGTGGTAGTAGCCGGCTTGAGTTTGCTCTGTTATCCTTTTGGTGTTGGGCCTGTGATTTCGTCGATGCTAGATTCTGCTAGTGTGTTTTGCTCTATAATTTTTTGTGTGGTAGTAGCTGGTGTGAATTCACTCCGTCATCCTTTTGGTAGTGGGTCTTTCATTTCATCGATGTTAGATTGTGCGACTATGTTTTGCTATATCATCTTTTTGGTGATAGTAGCGGCTGTGAGTTCGCCTGGACAACCTTTTTGTGGTGGGTCTGTCATTTCGTCGATTTCAGATTGTGCGAGTGTGTTTTGCTATATCATCCTTTAGGTGGTAGTAGCCGGTGTGAGTTCGCTCCGTTATCCTTTTGGTGGTGGGTCTGCCATTTCGTCGATGTCAGATTGTGTTAGTGTTTTGCTCTATCATTCTTTTGGTTGTAGTAGTTGGTGTGAGTTTTCTCAGTCATCCTTTTGTTGGTGGGTCTGTCATTTCATCGATGTTAGATTGTGCGAGTGTGTTTTGCTCTATCATCCTTTTGGTGGAAATAGCTGGTGTGAGTTTGCTCAGTAATCCTTTTGGTAGTGGTTCTGTCATTTCATCGAAGTCAGATTGTGCTGGTGTGTTTTGCTCTATCATCCTTTTGGTGATAGTAGCCGGTGTGAGTTAGCTCCGTCATCCTTTTGGTGGTGGGTTTGTCATTTCGTCGATGTCAGATTGTGCGAGTGTGTTTTGCTCTATCATCCTTTAGGTGGTAGTAGCCGGTGTGAGTTTGCTCCACCATCCTTTTGGTGGTGGGTCTTTCATTTCTTCGATGTCAAATTGTGCGAGTGTTTTGCTCTATCATCCTTTTGGTGGTAGTAGCCGGCGTGAGTTTGCTCCGTAATCCTTTTGGTGTTGGGCATGTGATTTCGTCGATGCTATATTGTGCGAGTGTGTTTTGCTCTATAATTTTTTGTGTGGTAGTAGCTGGTGTGAATTCACTCCGTCATCCTTTTGGTAGTGGGTCTTTCATTTCATCGATGTTAGATTGTGCGACTGTGTTTTGATATATCATCCTTTTGGTGATAGTAGCGGCTGTTATTTCACTTGGTCATCCTTTTGGTGGTGGGTCTGTAATTTTGTTGATGTCAGATTGTGCGAGTGTGTTTTGCTATATCATCCTTTAGGTGGTAGTAGCCGGTGTGAAATTGCTCCGTCATCCTTTTGGTGGTGGGTCTGCCATTTCGTCGATGTTAGATTATGCGAGTGTTTTTTGCTATATCTTCCTTTAGGTGGTAGTAGCCGGTGTGAGTTTGCTCCGTCATCCTTTTGGTGGTGGGTCTGTCATTTCGTCGATGTGAGATTGTGTGAGTGTTTTGCTCTATCATTCTTTTGGTGGTAGTAGTCGGTGTGAGTTTGCTCAATCATCCTTTTTGTGGTGTGTTTGTCATTTCATTGATGTCAGATTGTGCGAGTTTGTTTCTCTCTATCATCCTTTTGGTGATAGTAGCCGGTTTGAGTTAGCCCCGTCATCCTTTTGGTGGTGGGTTTATAATTTCTTCGATGTCAGATTGGGCGAGTGTGTTTTGCTCTATCATCCTTTTGGTGGTAGTAGTCGGTATGAGTTTGCTCCGTCATCCTTTTAGTGGTGGGTCTGTCATTTCGTCGATGTTAGATTTTGCGAGTATTTTGCTCTATCATCCTTTTGGTGGTAGTAGCCAGCGTGAGTTTGCTCTGTCATTCTTTTAGTGTTGGGCCTGTGATTTCGTCGATTCTAGATTTTGCGAGTGTGTTTTGCTCTATAATTTTTTGTGTGGTAGTAGCTGGTGTGAGTTCACTTCGTCATCCTTTTGGTATTGGTAGCCGCTGTGAGTTCGCTTGGTCATCCTTTTGGTGGTGGGTCTGTCATTTCGTCGATGTCAGATTGTGCGAGTGTGTTTTGCTATATCATCCTTTAGGTGGTAGTAGCCGGTGTGAGTTTGCTCCGTCATCCTTTTTGTGGTGGGTCTGTCATTTCGTCGATGGCAGATTGTGTGAGTGTTTTGCTATATCATTCTTTTGGTGGTAGTAGTCGGTGTTAGTTTGATCTGTCATCCTTTTAATGGAAATAGCTGGTGTGACTTTTCTCAGTAATCGTTTTAGTGGTGGGTCTGTGATTTCATCGATGTCTGATTGTGCGAGTGTGTTTTGATCTATCATCCTTTTGGTGATAGTAGCCGGTGTGAGTTTGCTCCGTCATCCTTTTTGTGGTGGGTCTGTCATTTTGTCGATGTAAGATTGTGTGAGTGTTTTGCTCTATCATTCTTTTGGTGGTAGTAGTCGGTGTGAGTTTGCTCTGTCATCCTTTTGATGGTGGGTCTGTCATTTCATCGATGTTAGATTGTGCGAGTGTGTTTTGCTCTATCATCCTTTTGGTGGTAATAGCTGGTGTGAGTTTGCTCAGTAATCCTTTTGGTAGTGGTTCTGTCATTTCATCGAAGTCAGATTGTGCTGGTGTGTTTTGCTCTATCATCCTTTTGGTGATAGTAGCCGGTGTGAGTTAGCTCCGTCATCCTTTTGGTGGTGGGTTTGTCATTTCGTCGATGTCAGATTGTGCGAGTGTGTTTTGCTCTATCATCCTTTAGGTGGTAGTAGCCGGTGTGAGTTTGCTCCACCATCCTTTTGGTGGTGGGTCTTTCATTTCTTCGATGTCAAATTGTGCGAGTGTTTTGCTCTATCATCCTTTTGGTGGTAGTAGCCGGCGTGAGTTTGCTCCGTAATCCTTTTGGTGTTGGGCATGTGATTTCGTCGATGCTATATTGTGCGAGTGTGTTTTGCTCTATAATTTTTTGTGTGGTAGTAGCTGGTGTGAATTCACTCCGTCATCCTTTTGGTAGTGGGTCTTTCATTTCATCGATGTTAGATTGTGCGACTGTGTTTTGATATATCATCCTTTTGGTGATAGTAGCGGCTGTTATTTCACTTGGTCATCCTTTTGGTGGTGGGTCTGTAATTTTGTTGATGCCAGATTGTGCGAGTGTGTTTTGCTATATCATCCTTTAGGTGGTAGTAGCCGGTGTGAGTTTGCTCCGTCATCCTTTTGGTGGTGGGTCTGCCATTTCGTCGATGTCAGATTATGCGAGTGTTTTTTGCTATATCTTCCTTTAGGTGGTAGTAGCCGGTGTGAGTTTGCTCCGTCATCCTTTTGGTGGTGGGTCTGTCATTTCGTCGATGTGAGATTGTGTGAGTGTTTTGCTCTATCATTCTTTTGGTGGTAGTAGTCGGTGTGAGTTTGCTCAATCATCCTTTTTGTGGTGTGTTTGTCATTTCATTAATGTCAGATTGTGCGAGTTTGTTTCTCTCTATCATCCTTTTGGTGATAGTAGCCGGTTTGAGTTAGCCCCGTCATCCTTTTGGTGGTGGGTTTATAATTTCTTCGATGTCAGATTGGGCGAGTGTGTTTTGCTCTATCATCCTTTTGGTGGTAGTAGTCGGTATGAGTTTGCTCCGTCATCCTTTTAGTGGTGGGTCTGTCATTTCGTCGATGTTAGATTTTGCGAGTATTTTGCTCTATCATCCTTTTGGTGGTAGTAGCCAGCGTGAGTTTGCTCTGTCATTCTTTTAGTGTTCGGCCTGTGATTTCGTCGATTCTAGATTTTGCGAGTGTGTTTTGCTCTATAATTTTTTGTGTGGTAGTAGCTGGTGTGAGTTCACTTCGTCATCCTTTTGGTATTGGTAGCCGCTGTGAGTTCGCTTGGTCATCCTTTTGGTGGTGGGTCTGTCATTTCGTCGATGTCAGATTGTGCGAGTGTGTTTTGCTATATCATCCTTTAGGTGGTAGTAGCCGGTGTGAGTTTGCTCCGTCATCCTTTTTGTGGTGGGTCTGTCATTTCGTCGATGGCAGATTGTGTGAGTGTTTTGCTATATCATTCTTTTGGTGGTAGTAGTCGGTGTTAGTTTGATCTGTCATCCTTTTAATGGAAATAGCTGGTGTGACTTTTCTCAGTAATCGTTTTAGTGGTGGGTCTGTGATTTCATCGATGTCTGATTGTGCGAGTGTGTTTTGATCTATCATCCTTTTGGTGATAGTAGCCGGTGTGAGTTTGCTCCGTCATCCTTTTTGTGGTGGGTCTGTCATTTTGTCGATGTAAGATTGTGTGAGTGTTTTGCTCTATCATTCTTTTGGTGGTAGTAGTCGGTGTGAGTTTGCTCTGTCATCCTTTTTATGATGGGTCTGTCATTTCATTAATGTCAGATTGGGCGAGTGTGTTTTGCTCTGTCATCCTTTTAATGGAAATAGCTGGTGTGACTTTTCTCAGTAATCGTTTTAGTGGTGGGTCTGTGATTTCATCGATGTCTGATTGTGCGAGTGTGTTTTGCTATATCATCCTTTAGGTGGTAGTAGCCGTTGTGAGTTTGCTCCGTCACCCTTTTGGTGGTGGGTCTGTCATTTTATCGATGTCAGATTGTGCGAGTGTTTTGCTATATCATCCTTTTGGTGATAGTAGCAATTGTGAGTTCGCTTGGTCATCCTTTTGGTGGTGGGTCTGTCATTTCATTAATGTCAGATTGGGCGAGTGTGTTTTGCTCTACAATTTTTTGTGTGGTAGTAGCTGGTGTGAATTCACTCTGTCATCCTCTTGGTTGTGGGTCTTTCATTTCATTGATGTTAGATTGTGCGACTGTGTTTTGCTATATCATCCTTTTGGTGATAGTAGCGGCTGTGATTTCGCTTGGTCATCCTTTTGGTGGTGGGTCTGTCATTTCGTTGATGTCAGATTGTGCGAGTGTGTTTTGCTATATCATCCTTTAGGTGGTAGTAGCCGGTGTGAGTTCACTCCATCATCCTTTTGGTGGTGGGTCTGTCGTTTCGTCAATGTCAGATTGTGCAAGTGTTTTGCTCTATCATGCTTTTGGTGGTAGTAGATGGTGTGAGTTAGCTCTGTCATCGTTTTGGTGGTGGGTCTGTCATTTCGTTGATGTTAGATTGTGCGAGTGTATTTTGCTATATCATCCTTTAGGTGGTAGTAGCCGCTGTGAGTTCGCTTGGTCATCCTTTTCGTGGTGGGTCTGTCATTTCGTCAATGTCAGATTATGCGAGTGTGTTTTGGTATATCATCCTTTAGGTGGTAGTAGCCGGTGTGAGTTTGCTCTGTCATCCTTTTGGTGGTGGGTATGTCATTTTGTCGATGTTAGATTGTGTGAGTTTTTTTCTCTATCATTCTTTTGGTGGTAGTAGTCGGTGTGAGTTTGCTCAGTCATCCTTTTTGTGGTGGGTCTGTCATTCCATTGATGTTAGATTATGCGAGTGTGTTTTGCTCTGTCATTATTTTGGTGGAAATAGCTGGTGTGAGTTTGCTCAGTAATCCTTTAGGTGGTGGGTCTGTCATTTCATCGATGTCAGATTTTGCGAGTGTGTTTTGCTCTATCATCCTTTGTGTGATAGTAGCCGGTGTGAGTTAGCTCCGTCATCCTCTTGGTGGTGGGTCTTTAATTTCATCGATGTCAGATTCTGCGAGTGTGTTTTGCTCTATCATCCTTTTGGTGGTTGTAGCCGGTGTGGGTTCCCTCCGTCATCCTTTTGGTGGTGGGTCTATCAGTTTGTAGATGTCAGGTTGTGTGAGTGTTTTGCTCTATCATCCTTTTGGTGGTAGTAGTCGGCGTGAGTTTACTCCGTCATCCTTTTGGTGGTGGGTCTGTGATTTCGTCGACCGTAGATTGTGCGAGTGTGTTTTGCTCTATCATCTTTTTGGTGGTAGTAGGTGATGTGAGTTCACTACATCATTGTTTTGGTAGTGGGTCTTTCATTTCATCAATGTCAGATTGTGCGCTTGTGTTTTTCTATATCATTGTTTTGGTGATTGTAGCCGATGTTAGTTAGCTCCTTCATCCTTTTGGTGGTGCTTTTGTCATTTGGTCGATGTCAGATTGTGCGAGTGTGTTTTGCTCTATCATCCTTTTAATGGTGGTAGTTGATGTGAGTTCGCCCCGTCATCCTTTTGGTCTTGGGTCTGTGATTTCGTCGATGCTAGATTGTGCGAGTGTGTTTTGCTCTATCATCCTTTTGGTCGTAGTAGCCGGTGTGACTTTGCTCCGTCATCCTTTTGGTCGTGGGTCTGGCATTTGGTCGATGTTAGATTGTGCGAGTGTGTTTTGCTCTACCATCCTTTTTGGTGGTAGTAGTCGGTGTGAATTTCACTCCGTCATCCTTTAGGTGGGGGTCTGTCATCTTGTTGATGTCAGATTGTGCGAGTGTTTTGCTCTATCATCCTTTTGGTGGTGGGTCTGTCATTTCATCAATTTCAGATTGTGCGAGTGTGTGTTGCTCTATCATCCTTTCGGTGATAGTAGCCGGTTTTAGTTCGCCCCGTCATCCTTTTGGTGGCGGGTCTGTCATTTCGTCGATATCAGATTGTGCGAGTGTGTTTTGCTCTACCATCCTTTTGGTGGTAGTAGCCGATGTGAGTTTTGCTCCGTCATCCTTTTGGTGGGGTTTTGTCATCTTGTTGATGTCAAATTGTGCGAGTGTTTTTCCCTATCATCTTTTTGGTGATCGTAGCCGGTGTGACTTCACTCTGTCAACCTTTTGGTAGTGGGTCTTTAATTTCATCGATGTCAGATTGTGCGAGTGTGCTTTGCTCTATCATCCTTTTGGTGGTAGTAGCCAGTGTGAGTTTACTCCGTCATCCTTTTGGTGGTGGGTCTGTCAATTTGTAGATGTCAGGTTGTGCGAGTGTTTTGCTCTATCATCCTTTTGGTGGTAGTAGCCGGCGTGAGTTTACTCCGTCATCCTTTTGGTGGTGGGTCTGTGATTTCGTCGACCGTAGATTGTGCGAGTGTGTTATGCTCTATCATCTTTTTGGTGGTAGTAGCTGATGTGAGTTCACTACATCATTGTTTTGGTAGTGGGTCTTTCATTTCATCAATGTCAGATTGTGCGCTTGTGTTTTTCTATATCATCGTTTTGGTGATTGTAGCCGATGTTAGTTAGCTCCTTCATCATTTTGGTGGTGCTTTTGTCATTTGGTCGATGTTAGATTGTGCGAGTGTGTTTTGCTCTATCATCCTTTTGGTGGTGGTAGTTGATGTGAGTTCGCCCCGTCATGCTTTTGGTCGTGGGTCTGTGATTTCGTCGATGCTAGATTGCGCGAGTGTGTTTTGCTCTATCATCCTTGTGGTCGTAGTAGCCGGTGTGAGTTTGCTCCGTCATCCTTTTGGTCGTGGGTCTGGCATTTGGTCGATGTTAAATTGTGCGAGTGTGTTTTGCTCTACCATCCTTTTTGGTGGTAGTAGTCGGTGTGAATTTCACTCCGTCATCCTTTAGGTGGGGGGTCTGTCATCTTGTTGATGTCAGATTGTGCGAGTGTTTTGCTCTATCATCCTTTTGGTGGTGGGTCTACAATTTCATCAATTTCAGATTGTGCGAGTGTGTGTTGCTCTATCATCCTTTCGGTGATAGTAGCCGGTTTGAGTTTGCCCCGTCATCCTTTTGGTGGCGGGTCTGTCATTTCGTCGATATCAGATTGTGCGAGTGTGTTTTGCTCTACCATCCTTTTGGTGGTAGTAGCCGATGTGAGTTTTGCTCCGTCATCCTTTTGGTGGGGTTTTGTCATCTTGTTGATGTCAAATTGTGCGAGTGTTTTTCCCTATCATCTTTTTGGTGATCGTAGCCGGTGTGACTTCACTCTGTCAACCTTTTGGTAGTGGGTCTTTAATTTCATCGATGTCAGATTGTGCGAGTGTGCTTTGCTCTATCATCCTTTTGGTGGTAGTAGCCAGTGTGAGTTTACTCCGTCATCCTTTTGGTGGTGGGTCTGTCAATTTGTAGATGTCAGGTTGTGCGAGTGTTTTGCTCTATCATCCTTTTGGTGGTAGTAGCCGGCGTGAGTTTACTCCGTCATCCTTTTGGTGGTGGCTCTGTGATTTCGTCGACCGTAGATTGTGCGAGTGTGTTTTGCTCTATCATCTTTTTGGTGGTAGTAGCTAATGTGAGTTCACTACATCATTGTTTTGGTAGTGGGTCTTTCATTTCATCAATGTCAGATTGTGCGCTTGTGTTTTTCTATATCATCGTTTTGGTGATTGTAGCCGATGTTAGTTAGCTCCTTCATCCTTTTGGTGGTGCTTTTGTCATTTGGTCGATGTCAGATTGTGCGAGTGTGTTTTTCTCTATCATCCTTTTGGTGGTGGTAGTTGATGTGAGTTCGCCCCGTCATCCTTTTGGTCGTGGGTCTGTGATTTCGTCGATGCTAGATTGTGCGAGTGTGTTTTGCTCTATCATCCTTGTGGTCGTAGTAGCCGGTGTGAGTTTGCTCCGTCATCCTTTTGGTCGTGGGTCTGGCATTTGGTCGATGTTAGATTGTGCGAGTGTGTTTTGCTCTACCATCCTTTTTGGTGGTAGTAGTCGGTGTGAATTTCACTCCGTCATCCTTTAGGTGGGGGGTCTGTCATCTTGTTGATGTCAGATTGTGCGAGTGTTTTGCTCTATCATCCTTTTGGTGGTGGGTCTGCAATTTCATCAATTTCAGATTGTGCGAGTGTGTGTTGCTCTATCATCCTTTCGGTGATAGTAGCCGGTTTGAGTTCGCCCCGTCATCCTTTTGGTGGCGGGTCTGTCATTTCGTCGATATCAGATTGTGCGAGTGTGTTTTGCTCTACCATCCTTTTGGTGGTAGTAGCCGATGTGAGTTTTGCTCCGTCATCCTTTTGGTGGGGTTTTGTCATCTGGTTGATGTCAAATTGTGCGAGTGTTTTTCCCTATCAACTTTTTGGTGATCGTAGCCGGTGTGACTTCACTCTGTCAACCTTTTGGTAGTGGGTCTTTAATTTCATCGATGTCAGATTGTGCGAGTGTGCTTTGCTCTATCATCCTTTTGGTGGTAGTAGCCAGTGTGAGTTTACTCCGTCATCCTTTTGGTGGTGGGTCTGTCAATTTGTAGATGTCAGGTTGTGCGAGTGTTTTGCTCTATCATCCTTTTGGTGGTAGTAGCCGGCGTAAGTTTACTCCGTCATTATTTTGGTGGTGGGTCTATGATTTCGTCGACCGTAGATTGTGCGAGTGTGTTTTGCTCTATCATCTTTTTGGTGGTAGTAGCTGATGTGAGTTCACTACATCATTGTTTTGGTAGTGGGTCTTTCATTTTATCAATGTCAGATTGTGCGCTTGTGTTTTTCTATATCATCGTTTTGGTGATTGTAGCCAATGTTAGTTAGCTCCTTCATCCTTTTGGTGGTGCTTTTGTCATTTGGTCGATGTCAGATTGTGCGAGTGTGTTTTTCTCTATCATCCTTTTGGTGGTGGTAGTTGATGTGAGTTCGCCCCGTCATCCTTTTGGTCGGGGGTCTGTGATTTCGTCGATGCTAGATTGCGCGAGTGTGTTTTGATCTATCATCCTTGTGGTCGTAGTAGCCGGTGTGAGTTTGCTCCGTCATCCTTTTGGTCGTGGGTCTGGCATTTGGTCGATGTTAGATTGTGCGAGTGTGTTTTGCTCTACCATCCTTTTTGGTGGTAGTAGTCGGTGTGAATTTCACTCCGTCATCCTTTAGGTGGGGGGTCTGTCATCTTGTTGATGTCAGATTGTGCGAGTGTTTTGCTCTATCATCCTTTTGGTGGTGGGTCTGCAATTTCATCAATTTCAGATTGTCCGAGTGTGTGTTGCTCTATCATCCTTTCAGTGATAGTAGCCGGTTTGATTTCTACCCGTCATCCTTTTGGTGGCGGGTCTGTCATTTCGTCGATATCAGATTGTGCGAGTGTGTTTTGCCTTTCCATCCTTTTGGTGGTAGTAGCCGATGTGAGTTTTGCTCCGTCATCCTTTTGATGGGGTTTTGTCATCTTGTTGATGTCAAATTGTGCGAGTGTTTTTCCCTATCAACTTTTTGGTGATCGTAGCCGGTGTGACTTCACTCTGTCAACCTTTTGGTAGTGGGTCTTTAATTTCATCGATGTCAGATTGTGCGAGTGTGCTTTGCTCTATCATCCTTTTGGTGGTAGTAGCCAGTGTGAGTTTACTCCGTCATCCTTTTGGTGGTGGGTCTGTCAATTTGTAGATGTCAGGTTGTGCGAGTGTTTTGCTCTATCATCCTTTTGGTGGTAGTAGCCGGCGTGAGTTTACTCCGTCATTATTTTGGTGGTGGGTCTGTGATTTTGTCGACCGTAGATTGTGCGAGTGTGTTTTGCTCTATCATCTTTTTGGTGGTAGTAGCTGATGTGAGTTCACTACATCATTGTTTTTGTAGTGGGTCTTTCATTTCATCAATGTCAGATTGTGCGCTTGTGTTTTTCTATATCATCGTTTTGGTGATTGTAGCCAATGTTAGTTAGCTCCTTCATCCTTTTGGTGGTGCTTTTGTCATTTGGTCGATGTCAGATTGTGCGAGTGTGTTTTGCTCTATCATCCTTTTGGTGGTGGTAGTTGATGTGAGTTCGCCCCGTCATCCTTTTGGTCGGGGGTCTGTGATTTCGTCGATGCTAGATTGCGCGAGTGTGTTTTGCTCTATCATCCTTGTGGTCGTAGTAGCCGGTGTGAGTTTGCTCCGTCATCCTTTTGGTCGTGGGTCTGGCATTTGGTCGATGTTAGATTGTGCGAGTGTGTTTTGCTCTACCATCCTTTTTGGTGGTAGTAGTCGGTGTGAATTTCACTCCGTCATCCTTTAGGTGGAGGGTCTGTCATCTTGTTGATGTCAGATTGTGCGAGTGTTTTGCTCTATCATCCTTTTGGTGGTGGGTCTGGAATTTCATCAATTTCAGATTGTGCGAGTGTGTGTTGCTCTATCATCCTTTCGGTGATAGTAGCCGATTTGATTTCTCCCCGTCATCCTTTTGGTGGTGGGTCTGTCATTTCGTCGATATCAGATTGTGCGAGTGTGTTTTGCTCTACCATCCTTTTGGTGGTAGTAGCCGATGTGAGTTTTGCTCCGTCATCCTTTTTGTGGGGTTTTGTCATCTTGTTGATGTCAAATTGTGCGAGTGTTTTTCCCTATCATCTTTTTGGTGGTCGTAGCCGGTGTGACTTCACTCTGTCAACCTTTTGGTAGTGGGTCTTTAATTTCATTGATGTCAGATTGTGCGAGTGTGTTTTGCTCTATCATCCTTTTGGTGGTAGTAGCCAGTGTGAGTTTACTCCGTCAACCTTTTGATGGTGGGTCTGTCAATTTGTAGATGTCAGGTTGTGCGAGTGTTTTGCTCTATCATCCTTTTGGTGGTAGTAGCCGGCGTGAGTTTACTCCGTCATTATTTTGGTGGTGGGTCTGTGATTTCGTCGACCGTAGATTGTGCCAGTGTGTTTTGCTCTATCATCTTTTTGGTGGTAGTAGCTGATGTGAGTTCACTACATCATTGTTTTGGTGGTGGGTCTTTCATTTCATCAATGTCAGATTGTGCGCTTGTGTTTTTCTATATCATCGTTTTGGTGGTAGTAGTTGATGTGAGTTCACTCTATCATTCTTTTGGTTGTAGTAGTTGGTGTGAGTTTTCTCAGTCATCCTTTTGTTGGTGGGTCTGTCAGTTCATCGATGTTAGATTGTGCGAGTGTGTTTTGCTCTATCATCCTTTTGGTGGTAATAGCTGGTGTGAGTTTGCTCAGTAATCCTTTTTGTAGTGGTTCTATCATTTTATCGATGTCAGAATGTGCGGGTGTGTTTTGCTCTATCTTCCTTTTGGTGATAGTAGCCAGTGTGAGTTAGCTCCGTCATCCTTTTGGTGGTGGGTTTGTCATTTTGTCGATGTCAGATTGTGCGAGTGTGTCTTGCTCTATCATCCTTTAGGCGGTAGTAGCCGGTGTGAGTTTGCTCGGCCATCCTTTTGGTGGTGGGTCTTTCATTTCTTCGATGTCAGATTATGCGAGTGTTTTGCTCTATCATCCTTTTGGTTATAGTAGCCGGCGTGAGTTTGCTCCGTCATCCTTTTGGTGTTGGGCCTCTGATTTCGTCGATGCTAGATTGTGGGAGTGTGTTTTGCTCTATAATTATTTGTGTGGTAGTAGCTGGTGTGAATTCACTCCGTCATCCTTTTGGTAGTGGGTCTTTCATTTCATCGATGTTAGATTGTGCGACTGTGTTTTGCTATATCATCTTTTTGGTGATAGTAGCGGCTGTGAGTTCGCTTGGACATCCTTTTTGTGGTGGGTCTGTCATTTCGTCGATTTCAGATTGTGCGAGTGTATTTTGCTATATCATCCTTTAGGTGGTAGTAGCCGGTGTGAGTTCGCTCCGTCATCCTTTTGGTGGTGGGTCTGCCATTTCGTCGATGTCAGATTGTGTTAGTGTTTTGCTCTATCATTCTTTTGGTTGTAGTAGTTGGTGTGAGTTTTCTCAGTCATCCTTTTGTTGGTGGGTCTGTCATTTCATCGATGTTAGATTGTGCGAGTGTGTTTTGCTCTATCATCCTTTTGGTGATAATAGCTGGTGTGAGTTTGCTCAGTAATCCTTTTGGTAGTGGTTCTGTCATTTCATCGAAGTCAGATTGTGCTGGTGTGTTTTGCTCTATCATCCTTTTGGTGATAGTAGCCGGTGTGAGTTAGCTCCGTCATCCTTTTGGTGGTGGGTTTGTCATTTCGTCGATGTCAGATTGTGCGAGTGTGTTTTGCTCTATCATCCTTTAGGTGGTAGTAGCCGGTGTGAGTTTGCTCCGCCATCCTTTTGGTGGTGGGTCTTTCATTTCTTCGATGTCAAATTGTGCGAGTGTTTTGCTCTATCATCCTTTTGGTGGTAGTAGCCGGCGTGAGTTTGCTCCGTAATCCTTTTGGTGTTGGGCATGTGATTTCGTTGATGCTATATTGTGCGAGTGTGTTTTGCTCTATAATTTTTTGTGTGGTAGTAGCTGGTGTGAATTCACTCCGTCATCCTTTTGGTAGTGGGTCTTTCATTTCATCGATGTTAGATTGTGCGACTGTGTTTTGATATATCATCCTTTTGGTGATAGTAGCGGCTGTTATTTCACTTGGTCATCCTTTTGGTGGTGGGTCTGTAATTTTGTTGATGTCAGATTGTGCGAGTGTGTTTTGCTATATCATCCTTTATGTGGTAGTAGCCGGTGTGAGTTTGCTCCGTCATCCTTTTGGTGGTGGGTCTGCCATTTCGTCGATGTCAGATTATGCGAGTGTGTTTTGCTATATCATCCTTTAGGTGGTAGTAGCCGGTGTGAGTTTACTCCGTCATCCTTTTGGTGGCGGGTCTGTCATTTCATCGATGTGAGATTGTGTGAGTGTTTTGCTCTATCATTCTTTTGGTGGTAGTAGTCGGTGTGAGTTTGCTCAATCATCGTTTTTGTGGTGTGTTTGTCACTTCATTGATGTCAGATTGTGCGAGTTTGTTTTTCTCTATCATCCTTTTGGTGATAGTAGCCGGTTTGAGTTAGCCTCGTCATCCTTTTGGTGGTGGGTTTATCATTTCTTCGATGTCAGATTGGGCGAGTGTGTTTTGCTCTATCATCCTTTTGGTGGTAGTAGTCGGTATGAGTTTGCTTCGTCATCCTTTTAGTGGTGGGTCTGTCATTTCGTCGATGTTAGATTCTGTGAGTGTTTTGCTCTATCATCCTTTTGGTGGTAGTAGCCAGCGTGAGTTTGCTCCGTCATTCTTTTAGTGTTGGGCCTGTGATTTCTTCGATTCTAGATTTTGCGAGTGTGTTTTGCTCTATAATTTTTTGTGTGGTAGTAGCTGGTGTGAGTTCACTTCGTCATCCTTTTGGTATTGGTAGCCGCTGTGAGTTTGCTTGGTCATCCTTTTGGTGGTGGGTCTGTCATTTCGTCGATGTCAGATTGTGCGAGTGTGTTTTGCTATATCATCCTTTAGGTGGTAGTAGCCGGTGTGAGTTTGCTCCGTCATCCTTTTTGTGGTGGGTCTGTCATTTCGTCGATGGCAGATTGTGTGAGTGTTTTGCTATATCATTCTTTTGGTGGTAGTAGTCGGTGTTAGTTTGATCAGTCATCCTTTTGGTGGTGGATTTGTCATTTCATCGATGTCCGAATGTGCGAGTGTGTTTTGCTCTATTATCCTTTTGGTGGTAATAGTTGGTATGAGTTTGCTCAGTAATCCTTTTGGTAGTGGGTCTGTCATTTCATCGATGTCAGATTGTGCGGGTCTGTTTTGCTGTATCATCCTTTTGGTGATAGTAGCCGGTGTGAGTTAGCTCCGTCATCCTTTTGGTGGTGGATTTGTCATTTCGTCGATGTCAGATTGTGCGAGTGTGTTTTGCTCTATCATCCTTTTGGTGGTAGTAGCCGGTGTGAGTTCGCTTCATCATCCTTTTGGTGGTGGGTCTGTCATTTCTTCAATGTCAGATTATGCGAGTTTTTTTCTCTATCATCCTTATGGTGGTAGTAGCCGGCGTGAGTTTGCTCCGTCATCCTTTTGGTGGTGGGTCTGTGATTTCTTCGATGCTAGATTGTGCGAGTGTGTTTTGCTGTATTATCTTTTTGGTGGTAGTAGCTGGTCTGAGTTAACTCCATCATCCTTTTGGTAGTGGGTCTTTCATTTCATCGATGTCAGATTGTGCGAGTGTGTTTTGCTATATCATCCTTTTGGTGATAGTAGCCGATGTGAGTTCGCTTGGTCATCCTTTTGGTGATGGGTCTGTCATTTCATCTATGTCAGATTGTGCGAGTGTGTTTTGCTATATCATCCTTTAGGTGGTAGTAGCCGGTGTGAGTTTGCTCCGTTATCCTTTTGGTGGTGGGTCTGTCATTTCGTCGATGTCAGATTGTGTGAGTGTTTTGCTCTATCATTATTTTGGCGGTAGTAGTCGTTGTCAGTTTGCTCAGTCATCCTTTTGGTGGTGGGTCTGTCATTTCGTCGATGTCAGACTGAGCGAGTGTGTTTTGCTCTATCATCCTTTTGGTGGTAATAACTGGTGTGAGTTTGCTCAGTAATCCTTTTGGTAGTGGTTCTGTCATTTCATCGTAGTCAGATTGTGCGGGTGTTTTTTGCTCTATAATCCTTTTGGTGATAGTAGCCGGTGTGAGTTAGCTCCATCATCCTTTTGGTGGTGGGTTTGTCATTTCGTCGATGTCAGATTGTGCGAGTGTGTTTTGCTCTATCATCCTTTTGGTGGTAGTAGCCGGTGTGAGTTTGCTCTGTCATCCTTTTGGTGCTGGGTCTGCCATTTCTTCGATGTCAGATTATTTGAGTATTTTGCTCCGTCATCCTTTTGGTGGTGGGTCTTTGATTTCGACGATGCTAGATTGTGCGAGTGTGTATTGCTGTATCATCTTTTTGGTGGTAGTAGCTGGTATGAGTTCTCTCTGTCATCCTTTTGGTAGTGGGTCTTTCATTTCATCGATGTCAGATTATGCGAGTGTGTTTTGCTATATCATCCTTTTGGTGATAGTATCCGCTGCGAGTTCACTTGGTCATCCTTTTGGTGGTGGGTTTGTCAATTCGTTGATGTCAGATTGGGCGAGTGTGTTTTGCTATATCATCCTTTCGGTGGTAGTAGCCGGTGTGAGTTTGCTCCGTCACCCTTTTGGTGGTGGGTCTGTCATTTTGTCGATGTAAGATTGTGTGAGTGTTTTGCTCTATCATTCTTTTGGTGGTAGTAGTCGGTGTGAGTTTGCTCTGTCATCCTTTTGATGGTGGGTCTGTCATTTCATTAATGTCAGATTGGGCGAGTGTGTTTCGCTCTGTCATCCTTTTAATGGAAATAGCTGGTGTGACTTTTCTCAGTAATCGTTTTAGTGGTGGGTCTGTGATTTCATCGATGTCTGATTGTGTGAGTGTGTTTTGATCTATCATCCTTTTGGTGATAGTAGCCGGTGTGAGTTAGCCTCGTCATCCTTTTGGTGGTGGGTCTATCATTTTATCGATGTCAGATTGTGCGAGTGTTTTGCTATATCATCCTTTTGGTGATAGTAGCAATTGTGAGTTTGCTTGGTCATCCTTTTGGTGGTGGGTCTGTCATTTCGTCGATGTCAGATTGTGCGAGTGTGTTTTGCTCTACAATTTTTTGTGTGGTAGTAGCTGGTGTGAATTCACTCTGTCATCCTTTTGGTTGTGGGTCTTTCATTTCATCGATGTTAGATTGTGCGACTGTGTTTTGCTATATCATCCTTTTGGTGATAGTAGCGGCTGTGATTTCGCTTGGTCATCCTTTTGGTGGTGGGTCTGTCATTTCGTTGATGTCAGATTGTGCGAGTGTGTTTTGCTATATCATCCTTTAGGTGGTAGTAGCCGGTATGAGTTCACTCCGTCATCCTTTTTATGGTGGGTCTGTCGTTTCGTCAATGTCAGATTGTGCAAGTGTTTTCCTCTATCATGTTTTTGGTGGTAGTAGATGGTGTGAGTTAGCTCTGTCATCGTTTTGGTGGTGGGTCTGTCATTTCGTTGATGTCAGATTGTGCGAGTGTATTTTGCTATATCATCCTTTAGGTGGTAGTAGCCGCTGTGAGTTTGCTTGGTCATCCTTTTCGTGGTGGGTCTGTCATTTCGTCAATGTCAGATTATGCGAGTGTGTTTTGGTATATCATCCTTTAGGTGGTAGTAGCCGGTGTGAGTTTGCTCCGTCATCCTTTTGGTGGTGGGTTTGTCATTTTGTCGATGTTAGATTGTGTGAGTTTTTTTCTCTATCATTCTTTTTGTGGTAGTAGTCGGTGTGAGTTTGCTCAGTCATCCTTTTTGTGGTGGGTCTGTCATTCCATTGATGTTAGATTATGCGAGTGTGTTTTGCTCTGTCATTATTTTGGTGGAAATAGCTGGTGTGAGTTTGCTCAGTAATCCTTTAGGTGGTGGGTCTGTCATTTCATCGATGTCAGATTTTGCGAGTGTGTTTTGCTCTATCATCCTTTGTGTGATAGTAGCCGGTGTGAGTTAGCTCCGTCATCCTCTTGGTGGTGGGTCTTTAATTTCATCGATGTCAGATTGTGCGAGTGTGTTTTGCTCTATCATCCTTTTGGTGGTTGTAGCCGGTGTGGGTTCCCTCCGTCATCCTTTTGGTGGTGGGTCTATCAGTTTGTAGATGTCAGGTTGTGTGAGTGTTTTGCTCTATCATCCTTTTGGTGGTAGTAGCCGGCGTGAGTTTACTCCGTCATCCTTTTGGTGGTGGGTCTGTGATTTCGTCGACCGTAGATTGTGCGAGTGTGTTTTGCTCTATCATCTTTTTGGTGGTAGTAGCTGATGTGAGTTCACTAGATCATTGTTTTGGTAGTGGGTCTTTCATTTCATCAATGTCAGATTGTGCGCTTGTGTTTTTCTATATCATTGTTTTGGTGATTGTAGCCGATGTTAGTTAGCTCCTTCATCCTTTTAGTGGTGCTTTTGTCATTTGGTCGATGTCAGATTGTGCGAGTGTGTTTTGCTCTATCATCCTTTTAGTGGTGGTAGTTGATGTGAGTTCGCCCCGTCATCCTTTTGGTCTTGGGTCTGTGATTTCGTCGATGCTAGATTGTGCGAGTGTGTTTTGCTCTATCATCCTTTTGGTCGTAGTAGCCGGTGTGACTTTGCTCCGTCATCCTTTTGGTCGTGGGTCTGGCATTTGGTCGATGTTAGATTGTGCGAGTGTGTTTTGCTCTACCATCCTTTTTGGTGGTAGTAGTCGGTGTGAATTTCACTCTGTCATCCTTTAGGTGGGGGTCTGTCATCTTGTTGATGTCAGATTGTGCGAGTGTTTTGCTCTATCATCCTTTTGGTGGTGGGTCTGTCATTTCATCAATTTCAGATTGTGCGAGTGTGTGTTGCTCTATCATCCTTTCGGTGATAGTAGCCGGTTTGAGTTCGCCCCGTCATCCTTTTGGTGGCGGGTCTGTCATTTCGTCGATATCAGATTGTGCGAGTGTGTTTTGCTCTACCATCCTTTTGGTGGTAGTAGCTGATGTGAGTTTTGCTCCGTCATCCTTTTGGTGGGGTTTTGTCATCTTGTTGATGTCAAATTGTGCGAGTGTTTTTCCCTATCATCTTTTTGGTGATCGTAGCCGGTGTGACTTCACTCTGTCAACCTTTTGGTAGTGGGTCTTTAATTTCATCGATGTCAGATTGTGCGAGTGTGCTTTGCTCTATCATCCTTTTGGTGGTAGTAGCCAATGTGAGTTTACTCCTTCATCCTTTTGGTGGTGGGTCTGTCAATTTGTAGATGTCAGGTTGTGCGAGTGTTTTGCTCTATCATCCTTTTGGTGGTAGTAGCCGGCGTGAGTTTACTCCGTCATCCTTTTGGTGGTGGGTCTGTGATTTCGTCGACTGTAGATTGTGCGAGTGTGTTTTGCTCTATCATCTTTTTGGTGGTAGTAGCTGATGTGAGTTCACTACATCATTGTTTTGGTAGTGGGTCTTTCATTTCATCAATGTCAGATTGTGCGCTTGTGTTTTTCTATATCATCGTTTTGGTGATTGTAGCCGATGTTAGTTAGCTCCTTCATCCTTTTGGTGGTGCT
>CAWUDS030000905.1:0-25974 GCA_963859935.3 Lathyrus sativus | reverse complement strand
TACATCTAATTTACCATAATTCAATGTGTAAATGGTAAATATCAATAAACGTTAGCTTGATTATTTATTTTAATTTTTAACTATATAATATAAAAAACATGTCGTGGATTATAGTCTTTTAACTTTGTTTTTTAGTGGGGAAAAACCTAAAATTTTGTGATGGAGTAGAAAAATAAAGTATAATTTATTTTTTACATCTACTATAGTCTATTATGTTTTTAGCTTGGTGATACAAAAAGCTAAAACTTTGGGATGGTGAAGAAAAATATTGAATATTTTTAGATGTAACATACCATAGGTCAACGTGAATACGATGAATATAAACAAAATTGAGCTTGATTATTTAATTTTAATTGTTATGCATATGTATAAATTATGCGTCATTCATTTGTAGTCATTTAACTTAGTGTCTTGGAAGTGAAGAAACCAAAATTTCGGTGATAGAGTAAAAGAAAAATATAGAAATGTTTTACATATATTATACCATAGTACAATGTGGTTATGGTGAATACAAATAACATTCAGCTTAAATATTTGATTTTAGTGATTACCCATGTAGATATAATTTATTTGTCATTCATTTATAGTCTTTTAACTATGTGGATTAGTGACGAAAAAACATGAAATTTGGTGATAGAGAAGAAACATATTAAATATATTTACATCTAATTTACCATAATTTAATGTCAAAATGGTAAATATCAATAAACGTTAGCTTTATTATTTATCTTAATTTTTACCTATATAATATAAAATATATTTCGTCGATTATAGTCTTTTAACTTTGTTTTTTAGTGGGAAAAAACCTAAAATTTTGTGATGGAGTAGAAAAATAAAATATAATTAATTTTTTACATATACTATAGTCTATTATGTTTTTAGCTTAGTGATACAAAAAGCTAAAACTTTGGGATGGTGAAAAAAATATTGAATATTTTTAGATGTAATATATCATAGGTCAATGTGAATATGATGAATATAAACAATATTGAGCTTGATTATTTATTTTTAATTGTTATGCATATGTATAAATTATGGGTCATTCATTTGTAGTCTTTTAACTTTGTTTATTAGAGGTGAAGAAACCAAAACTTTGGTGATGGAAAAGAAGAAAAATATAGAAATGTTTTAAAAATATTATACCATAATACAATGTGATTAATGTGAATACAAATAACATTCAGCTTTAAATATTTGATTTTAGTGATTACCCATGTAGATATAATTTATTTGCCATTCATTTATAGCCTTTTAACTATGTGGATTAGTGACGAAGAAACATGAAATTTGGTGATAGAGAAGAAACATATTGAATATATTTACATCTAATTTACCATAACTCAATGTGAAAATGGTAAATATCAATAAACGTTAGCTTGATTATTTATTTTAATTTTTAACTATATAATATAAAAAACATGTCGTGGATTATAGTCTTTTAACTTTGTTTTTTAGTGGGGAAAAACCTAAACTTTTGTGATGGAGTAGAAAAATAAAGTATAATTAATTTTTTACATCTACTATAGTCTATTATGTTTTTAGCTTGGTGATACAAAAAGCTAAAACTTTGGGATGGTGAAGAAAAATATTGAATATTTTTATATGTTACATACCATAGGTCAATGTGAATACGATGAATATAAACAAAATTGAGCTTGATTATTTAATTTTAATTGTTTTGCATATGTATAAATTATGCGTCATTCATTTGTAGTCATTTAACTTAGTGTCTTGAAGTGAAGAAACCAAAATTTTGGTGATGGAGTAAAAGAAAAATATAGAAATGTTTTACATATATTATACCATAGTACGATGTGATTATGGTGAATACAAATAACATTCTGCTTAAATATTTGATTTTAGTGGTTACCCATGTAGATATAATTTATTTGTCATTCATTTATAGTCTTTTAACTATATGGATTAGTGACGAAGAAACATGAAATTTGGTGATATAGAAGAAACATATTAAATATATTTACATTTAATTTATCATAATTCAATGTGAAAATGGTAAATATCAATAAACGTTAGCTTGATTATTTATTTTAAATTTTACCTATATAGTATAAAATATATGTCGTGGATTATAGTCTTTTAACTTTGTTTTTTAGTGGGGAAAAACCTAAAATTTTGTGATGGAGTAGAAAAATAAAATATAATTAGTTTTTTACATCTACTATAGTCTATTATGTTTTTTGCTTAGTGATACAAAAAGCTAAAACTTTGGGATGGTGAAGAAAAATATTGAATATTTTTATATGTAATATATCATAGGTCAATGTGAATACGATGAATATAAACAATATTGAGCTTGATTATTTAATTTTAATTGTTATGCATATGTATAAATTATGGGTCATTCATTTGTAGTCTTTTAACTTAGTTTCTTAGAGGTGAAGAAACCAAAACTTTGGTGATGGAAAAGAAGAAAAATATAGAAATGTTTTAAAAATATTATACCATAATACAATGTGATTAATGTGAATACAAATAACATTCAGCTTTAAATATTTGATTTTAGTGATTATCCATGTAGATATAATTTATTTGTCATTCATTTATAGCCTTTTATCTATGTCGATTAGTGACGAAGAAACCTGAAATTTGGTGAAGGAGAAGAAACATATTGAATATATTTACATCTAATTTACCATAATTCAATGTGAAAATAGTAAATATCAATAAACGTTAGCATGATTGTTTATTTTAATTTTTAACTATATAATATAAAAAACATGTCGTGGATTATAGTCTTTTAACTTTGTTTTTTAGTGGGGAAAAACCTAAACTTTTGTGATGGAGTAGAAAAATAAAGTATAATTAATTTTTTACATCTACTATAGTCTATTATGTTTTTAGCTTGGTGATACAAAAATCTAAAACTTTGGGATGGAGACGAAAAATATTGAATATTTTTAGATGTAACATACCAAAGGTCAATGTGAATACGATGAATATAAACAAAATTGAGCTTGATTATTTAATTTTAATTGTTATGCATATGTATAAATTATGCGTCATTCATTTGTAGTCATTTAACTTAGTGTCTTGGAAGTGAAGAAACCAAAATTTCGGTGATAGAGTAAAAGAAAAATATAGAAATGTTTTACATATATTATACCATAGTACAATGTGGTTATGGTGAATACAAATAACATTCAGCTTAAATATTTGATTTTAGTGATTACCCATGTAGATATAATTTATTTGTCATTCATTTATAGTCTTTTAACTATGTGGATTAGTGACGAAGAAACATGAAATTTGGTGATAGAGAAGAAACATATTAAATATATTTACATCTAATTTACCATAATTCAATGTCAAAATGGTAAATATCAATAAACGTTAGCTTTATTATTTATCTTAATTTTTACCTATATAATATAAAATATATTTCGTGGATTATAGTCTTTTAACTTTGTTTTTTAGTGGGAAAAAACCTAAAATTTTGTGATGGAGTAGAAAAATAAAATATAATTAATTTTTCACATATACTATAGTCTATTATGTTTTTAGCTTAGTGATACAAAAAGCTAAAACTTTGGGATGGTGAAAACAATATTGAATATTTTTAGATGTAATATATCATAGGTCAATGTGAATACGATGAATATAAATAATATTGAGCTTGATTATTTAATTTTAATTGTTATGCATATGTATAAATTATGGGTCATTCATTTGTAGTCTTTTAACTTTGTTTCTTAGAGGTGAAGAAACCAAAACTTTGGTGATGGAAAAGAAGAAAAATATAGAAATGTTTTAAAAATATTATACCATAATACAATGTGATTAATGTGAATACAAATAACATTCAGCTTTAAATATTTGATTTTAGTGATTACCCATGTAGATATAATTTATTTGCCATTCATTTATAGCCTTTTAACTATGTGGATTAGTGACGAAGAAACATGAAATTTGGTGATAGAGAATAAACATATTGAATATATTTACATCTAATTTACCATAATTCAATGTGTAAATGGTAAATATCAATAAACGTTAGCTTGATTATTTATTTTAATTTTTAACTATATAATATAAAAAACATGTCGTGGATTATAGTCTTTTAACTTTGTTTTTTAGTGGGGAAAAACCTAAAATTTTGTGATGGAGTAGAAAAATAAAGTATAATTTATTTTTTACATCTACTATAGTCTATTATGTTTTTAGCTTGGTGATACAAAAAGCTAAAACTTTGGGATGGTGAAGAAAAATATTGAATATTTTTAGATGTAACATACCATAGGTCAACGTGAATACGATGAATATAAACAAAATTGAGCTTGATTATTTAATTTTAATTGTTATGCATATGTATAAATTATGCGTCATTCATTTGTAGTCATTTAACTTAGTGTCTTGGAAGTGAAGAAACCAAAATTTCGGTGATAGAGTAAAAGAAAAATATAGAAATGTTTTACATATATTATACCATAGTACAATGTGGTTATGGTGAATACAAATAACATTCAGCTTAAATATTTGATTTTAGTGATTACCCATGTAGATATAATTTATTTGTCATTCATTTATAGTCTTTTAACTATGTGGATTAGTGACGAAAAAACATGAAATTTGGTGATAGAGAAGAAACATATTAAATATATTTACATCTAATTTACCATAATTTAATGTCAAAATGGTAAATATCAATAAACGTTAGCTTTATTATTTATCTTAATTTTTACCTATATAATATAAAATATATTTCGTCGATTATAGTCTTTTAACTTTGTTTTTTAGTGGGAAAAAACCTAAAATTTTGTGATGGAGTAGAAAAATAAAATATAATTAATTTTTTACATATACTATAGTCTATTATGTTTTTAGCTTAGTGATACAAAAAGCTAAAACTTTGGGATGGTGAAAAAAATATTGAATATTTTTAGATGTAATATATCATAGGTCAATGTGAATATGATGAATATAAACAATATTGAGCTTGATTATTTATTTTTAATTGTTATGCATATGTATAAATTATGGGTCATTCATTTGTAGTCTTTTAACTTTGTTTATTAGAGGTGAAGAAACCAAAACTTTGGTGATGGAAAAGAAGAAAAATATAGAAATGTTTTAAAAATATTATACCATAATACAATGTGATTAATGTGAATACAAATAACATTCAGCTTTAAATATTTGATTTTAGTGATTACCCATGTAGATATAATTTATTTGCCATTCATTTATAGCCTTTTAACTATGTGGATTAGTGACGAAGAAACATGAAATTTGGTGATAGAGAAGAAACATATTGAATATATTTACATCTAATTTACCATAACTCAATGTGAAAATGGTAAATATCAATAAACGTTAGCTTGATTATTTATTTTAATTTTTAACTATATAATATAAAAAACATGTCGTGGATTATAGTCTTTTAACTTTGTTTTTTAGTGGGGAAAAACCTAAACTTTTGTGATGGAGTAGAAAAATAAAGTATAATTAATTTTTTACATCTACTATAGTCTATTATGTTTTTAGCTTGGTGATACAAAAAGCTAAAACTTTGGGATGGTGAAGAAAAATATTGAATATTTTTATATGTTACATACCATAGGTCAATGTGAATACGATGAATATAAACAAAATTGAGCTTGATTATTTAATTTTAATTGTTTTGCATATGTATAAATTATGCGTCATTCATTTGTAGTCATTTAACTTAGTGTCTTGAAGTGAAGAAACCAAAATTTTGGTGATGGAGTAAAAGAAAAATATAGAAATGTTTTACATATATTATACCATAGTACGATGTGATTATGGTGAATACAAATAACATTCTGCTTAAATATTTGATTTTAGTGGTTACCCATGTAGATATAATTTATTTGTCATTCATTTATAGTCTTTTAACTATATGGATTAGTGACGAAGAAACATGAAATTTGGTGATATAGAAGAAACATATTAAATATATTTACATTTAATTTATCATAATTCAATGTGAAAATGGTAAATATCAATAAACGTTAGCTTGATTATTTATTTTAAATTTTACCTATATAGTATAAAATATATGTCGTGGATTATAGTCTTTTAACTTTGTTTTTTAGTGGGGAAAAACCTAAAATTTTGTGATGGAGTAGAAAAATAAAATATAATTAGTTTTTTACATCTACTATAGTCTATTATGTTTTTAGCTTAGTGATACAAAAAGCTAAAACTTTGGGATGGTGAAGAAAAATATTGAATATTTTTATATGTAATATATCATAGGTCAATGTGAATACGATGAATATAAACAATATTGAGCTTGATTATTTAATTTTAATTGTTATGCATATGTATAAATTATGGGTCATTCATTTGTAGTCTTTTAACTTAGTTTCTTAGAGGTGAAGAAACCAAAACTTTGGTGATGGAAAAGAAGAAAAATATAGAAATGTTTTAAAAATATTATACCATAATACAATGTGATTAATGTGAATACAAATAACATTCAGCTTTAAATATTTGATTTTAGTGATTATCCATGTAGATATAATTTATTTGTCATTCATTTATAGCCTTTTAACTATGTCGATTAGTGACGAAGAAACCTGAAATTTGGTGAAGGAGAAGAAACATATTGAATATATTTACATCTAATTTACCATAATTCAATGTGAAAATAGTAAATATCAATAAACGTTAGCATGATTGTTTATTTTAATTTTTAACTATATAATATAAAAAACATGTCGTGGATTATAGTCTTTTAACTTTGTTTTTTAGTGGGGAAAAACCTAAACTTTTGTGATGGAGTAGAAAAATAAAGTATAATTAATTTTTTACATCTACTATAGTCTATTATGTTTTTAGCTTGGTGATACAAAAATCTAAAACTTTGGGATGGAGACGAAAAATATTAAATATTTTTAGATGTAACATACCAAAGGTCAATGTGAATACGATGAATATAAACAAAATTGAGCTTGATTATTTAATTTTAATTGTTATGCATATGTATAAATTATGCGTCATTCATTTGTAGTCATTTAACTTAGTGTCTTGGAAGTGAAGAAACCAAAATTTCGGTGATAGAGTAAAAGAAAAATATAGAAATGTTTTACATATATTATACCATAGTACAATGTGGTTATGGTGAATACAAATAACATTCAGCTTAAATATTTGATTTTAGTGATTACCCATGTAGATATAATTTATTTGTCATTCATTTATAGTCTTTTAACTATGTGGATTAGTGACGAAGAAACATGAAATTTGGTGATAGAGAAGAAACATATTAAATATATTTACATCTAATTTACCATAATTCAATGTCAAAATGGTAAATATCAATAAACGTTAGCTTTATTATTTATCTTAATTTTTACCTATATAATATAAAATATATTTCGTGGATTATAGTCTTTTAACTTTGTTTTTTAGTGGGAAAAAACCTAAAATTTTGTGATGGAGTAGAAAAATAAAATATAATTAATTTTTCACATATACTATAGTCTATTATGTTTTTAGCTTAGTGATACAAAAAGCTAAAACTTTGGGATGGTGAAAACAATATTGAATATTTTTAGATGTAATATATCATAGGTCAATGTGAATACGATGAATATAAATAATATTGAGCTTGATTATTTAATTTTAATTGTTATGCATATGTATAAATTATGGGTCATTCATTTGTAGTCTTTTAACTTTGTTTCTTAGAGGTGAAGAAACCAAAACTTTGGTGATGGAAAAGAAGAAAAATATAGAAATGTTTTAAAAATATTATACCATAATACAATGTGATTAATGTGAATACAAATAACATTCAGCTTTAAATATTTGATTTTAGTGATTACCCATGTAGATATAATTTATTTGCCATTCATTTATAGCCTTTTAACTATGTGGATTAGTGACGAAGAAACATGAAATTTGGTGATAGAGAAGAAACATATTGAATATATTTACATCTAATTTACCATAATTCAATGTGTAAATGGTAAATATCAATAAACGTTAGCTTGATTATTTATTTTAATTTTTAACTATATAATATAAAAAACATGTCGTGGATTATAGTCTTTTAACTTTGTTTTTTAGTGGGGAAAAACCTAAAATTTTGTGATGGAGTAGAAAAATAAAGTATAATTTATTTTTTACATCTACTATAGTCTATTAGGCTTTTAGCTTGGTGATACAAAAAGCTAAAACTTTGGGATGGTGAAGAAAAATATTGAATATTTTTAGATGTAACATACCATAGGTCAATGTGAATACGATGAATATAAACAAAATTGAGCTTGATTATTTAATTTTAATTGTTTTGCATATGTATAAATTATGCGTCATTCATTTGTAGTCATTTAACTTAGTGTCTTGGAAGTGAAGAAACCAAAATTTTGGTGATGGAGTAAAAGAAAAATATAGAAATGTTTTACATATATTATACCATAGTACGATGTGATTATGGTGAATACAGATAACATTCAGCTTAAATATTTGATTTTAGTGGTTACTAATGTAGATATAATTTATTTGTCATTCATTTATAGTCTTTTAACTATATGGATTAGTGACGAAGAAACATGAAATTTGGTGATATAGAAGAAACATATTAATATATTTACATGTAATTTACCATAATTCAATGTGAAAATGGTAAATATCAATAAACGTTAGCTTGATTATTTATTTTAATTTTTACCTATATAGTATAAAATATATGTCGTGGATTATAGTCTTTTAACTTTGTTTTTTAGTGGGGGAAAACCTAAAATTTTATGATGGAGTAGAAAAATAAAATATAATTAATTTTTCACATATACTATAGTCTATTATATTTTTAGCTTAGTGATACAAAAAGCTAAAACTTTGGGATGGTGAAAACAATATTGAATATTTTTAGATGTAATATATCATAGGTCAATGTGAATACGATGAATATAAATAATATTGAGCTTGATTATTTAATTTTAATTGTTATGCATATGTATAAATTATGGGTCATTCATTTGTAGTCTTTTAACTTTGTTTCTTAGAGGTGAAGAAACCAAAACTTTGGTGATGGAAAAGAAGAAAAATATAGAAATGTTTTAAAAATATTATACCATAATACAATGTGATTAATGTGAATACAAATAACATTCAGCTTTAAATATTTGATTTTAGTGATTACCCATGTAGATATAATTTATTTGCCATTCATTTATAGCCTTTTAACTATGTGGATTAGTGACGAAGAAACATGAAATTTGGTGATAGAGAAGAAACATATTGAATATATTTACATCTAATTTACCATAACTCAATGTGAAAATGGTAAATATCAATAAACGTTAGCTTGATTATTTATTTTAATTTTTAACTATATAATATAAAAAACATGTCGTGGATTATAGTTTTTTAACTTTGTTTTTTAGTGGGGAAAAACCTAAAATTTTGTGATGGAGTAGAAAAATAAAGTATAATTTATTTTTTACATCTACTATAGTCTATTATGTTTTTAGCTTGGTGATACAAAAAGCTAAAACTTTGGGATGGTGAAGAAAAATATTGAATATTTTTAGATGTAACATACCATAGGTCAATGTGAATACGATGAATATAAACAAAATTGAGCTTGATTATTTAATTTTAATTGTTTTGCATATGTATAAATTATGTGTCATTCATTTGTAGTCATTTAACTTAGTGTCTTGGAAGTGAAGAAACCAAAATTTTGGTGATGGAGTAAAAGAAAAATATAGAAATGTTTTACATATATTATACCATAGTACGATGTGATTATGGTGAATACAAATAACATTCAGCTTAAATATTTGATTTTAGTGGTTACTAATGTAGATATAATTTATTTGTCATTCATTTATAGTCTTTTAACTATATGGATTAGTGACGAAGAAACATGAAATTTGGTGATATAGAAGAAACATATTAATATATTTACATGTAATTTACCATAATTCAATGTGAAAATGGTAAATATCAATAAACGTTAGCTTGATTATTTATTTTAATTTTTACCTATATAGTATAAAATATATGTCGTGGATTATAGTCTTTTAACTTTGTTTTTTAGTGGGGGAAAACCTAAAATTTTGTGATGGAGTAGAAAAATAATATATAATTAATTTTTTACATCTACTATAGTCTATTATGTTTTTAGCTTAGTGATACAAAAAGCTAAAACTTTGGGATGGTGAAGAAAAATATTGAATATTTTTAGATGTAATATACCATAGGTCAATGTGAATACGATGAATATAAACAATATTGAGCTTGATTATTTAATTTTAATTGTTATGCATATGTATAAATTATGGGTCATTCATTTGTAGTTTCTTAACTTAGTTTCTTAAAGGTGAAGAAACCAAAAATTTGGTGATGGAAAAGAAGAAAAATATAGAAATGTTTTAAAAATATTATACCATAATACAATGTGATTAATGTGAATACAAATAACATTCAGCTTTAAATATTTGATTTTAGTGATTACCCATGTAGATATAATTTATTTGTCATTCATTTATAGTCTTTTAACTATGTGGATTAGTGACGAAGAAACATGAAATTTGGTGATCGAGAAGAAACATATTGAATATATTTACATCTAATTTACCATAATTCAATGTGAAAATGGTAAATATCAATAAACGTTAGCATGATTGTTTATTTTAATTTTTACCTATATAATATAAAAAGGGTAAGACAAAGGGCAAGGCAAAGTGTAAGGCAAAACGCAAGGGAAATATGGAATGATCAAGTGAAGGGATTAGTTTACTTGATGTTGTGAATGAAGGTGAGGTCTCGGGATCAAATTTAAGAGTATTTAGTGATATTGAATAGTATGATAGTGATGAACTACCTCAAGAGTATGATAATGATAATGGTCAGATTGTAAAGGATACCTTTGTAACCTTCAAGCTTCCAAAAAAAATGGAAGACTACAAATAGGAATTGGGGACTTATTTTGCTACAGGTAATGACTTTAAGGAGACTATAAGAACCTATGTTATACATTCAGGAAGAAACTTGAAATTTAAGAAAAATAACAAAAGGGGAATGAAAGTTAAGTGCAAGGATGGTTGTCCATGGGAGGCATACTATGTAAATATAAAAGGTCAAGAAACTTGGAAATTGAGGACAATAGTGGGCAGACATACATGTAGTATGGATTATAAAATTAGGTTCCTAAATTCCAAGTGGTTAGGCAAAAAGATTCAAAGCAATGTTAGAGAGAACCCAGATTTGAAGTTGAGGGATATTGTGGAGAAGACACGTGAAAAGTAGAATGTAGGCATCAACAAAACACTTGCATATATAGCAAAGACATTTGTTGTTGATATTGTGGCCGGTTCCCTTAGGGAGCAATATAGAAGAATCCATGATTATGGCCATGAACTGTTAAGGGAAAATCCAGGATCAACTGTCAAAATTACAAGTCATCCATTTCAAGGTGGAGAGGAAAATGGTGAACACCCTGAGAAGCAAATGAATCCTCACTTCCAAAGGATGTACATATGCCTCAAAGCTTGCAAGGAAAGTTTTTTCAAATGCAGACCTATTATTGGGTTGGATGGGTGTTTATTAAATGGGTTATGTTGGACAAATACTAGCTGCCATTGGGAGGGACCCAAATGACCAAATGCTTCCTATTTCATATGTAGTTGTTGAGGGTGAGACTAAAGATTCATGGAGTTGGTTTTTAAAATTATTGATAACTGATTTGGGAGGAGTCAGATTATGCAAAACTTATACCTTCATAAGTGATCAGCAAAAGGTTAACTCCAACTTTGAATTTTACTTATTTCATATATATCACCAAATGTGTTTAACAGTTTTAAAATTGCAGGGTTTGTTACCAGCTATTAAGGAGTTACTTGGTAATGTTGACCAAAGGTTTTGTGTGATACATTTATATAAAAACTTCAAGAAGAAGTTCCCTGGCCTAAAACTGAAGGAATGGATGTGGAGGGTTGCAACTGCAAGTCATGTGAATGCTTGGGAGAAAATAATGCTTGAACTAAAGGGAGTCAAGGAAGAGGCATTTAAACACCTAATTAAAATTCCACCAAGATTTTGGAGCAAATCAAGGTTCAGGACAAGTACATGTTGTGATACTTTGGTCAATAATATGTTTGAGGCATTCAACTCTGTCTTTGTAGCTACTAGAGCCAAGCCAATTGTGACAATACTTGAAGAAATTAGAGTGTATTTAAGGTAAAGATAGAAATCAAATAGGTAAAAGATTGGGAAATATGAAGGCACAATACAACCAAACATTAAAAAAATGATGGAAAGGGAATCATAGAAAACCAACCATTGGATTGTGAGGTAATGCTGAATGTTACATTGTTATGCTAAATATTACATTGTTATTCTGAATGTTACCATGTTATGCTGAGTGTTACAGACGTGCTGGTGAATATGAATACGAGGTTAGGCATATATCACTAAGTAGACAAAAACATGATATCAATCTTTCCAAGAAAGAATGCTCGTGTAGAATGTGGATGCTGACAGGGTTGCCATGCTATCCTGCGATGTTATGCATGAAGAATCAACATTTACAAATTGATGATTTTGTACCTGATTGTTGCAAGAAGGAACTTTATGAAGCTTGTTATTCACCAGTTATTTATCCACTTAATAAGGAATCTTTGTGGACTAAATCTGATGTTGTTGATCTCCAACCACCACCAATAAAGAGACAACCTAGAAGGCCTAAGAAAAAGAGGAATAGAGAAGCTGGAGAAATGGTGAGGGATGAGACACACTTGAAAAGGGAAAACTATGGAATCAAGTGCAGTTGTTGCCACAAGGAAGGTCACAACAAGGCCACTTGTAAACTACCACGGCCAAAAACACTTCCAACTCATGTACTAGAAGGAAGCTCAAGTCAAACACCACAACCAACACCTTTAAGCCAGCTAGCAATTACAACAGTTTCAAGTCAGCCACCACAACCAACACCTTTAAGTCAGCCGCCACTTGCAACAATTTCAAGTTAGCCACCACCCAAAAAGAAAAAAAAACTTCAAAAGGGTGGAAAGTCTGTTTCAAGTCAACCTTTATGTTTGTTATGCCTTATAATGACTTTTTTTAATGTTATTTTAGTGCCTTATAATGGCTTATTGATAATGGCTTCTAAGTCCTTTTTATAATGTTATGTTTTTGCCTTATAATGGCTTAATGGCAATGGCTTTTAATGCCTTTTTGTATCAAATTTTGGATATGCATTATAACAGATTATATTTTGTTTCAACTTTAATACCATTTATGTATCAGTCTTAAAATGGAGATTAATGTATAAACAGAAATAGACATTAACATTCTTCATTAATGAAACACAAGATTACATTCATATTGTGAAAACAAAACACTAAGTTACCCTAATCCTAATTGAAATACATTGTTACAAACACAAGGTTCAACCATAAGCTCAACATCCTAACCACAATGGACATTTTCAACCATCATTTAGTATGGATAACCTCATTCTTCAATTTGCTAATCTTCTTCTTCTGTCTTTCAAGCTTCAAATCTCTTTCATCAACAAATTCATCCCCTAACCACTTGAAGAAATTAATCCCCTTGTCCATCCTATTTCTGTAATTTCTACAACCCCAAAATTTTCTCTCATAGTTGTCATTGTTGACATCACTTAGAGTTCGAAGAACACTATCATCTTGGCAAAAACACTTCATTCTCTTATTTCTATGAAACACTAATTTAGATGTACCAAAGCTTGTGATTGTAGCACTGCTTGAATTCTTAGACATTTAAGCACTAATGGAAGATGAAAGAATACGATGCACGATGGAATATGGAAGAAAGAATGGTGAAAATAGGAAAAACACGGTCCAAATGTATGAACAGTGCAAACAAAAGAGAAAGATAAAGGTTGGGAAAATACGAACCCTAAATGGTTTATAACATAACAGCTGAGTGTTAACTTCAATGGTTGCGTACCTGACATGCCACCTCACCCATCCTTAACGTTTTTTCACCCTAACTAACGGAGGAGACTAAATAGTTTAACGAAAGAGAATTAAGGTACCATTATGTAACGTTTTTAAGTTAGGGGAGGAACACGAAACTGCACTTAAAGTTAAGGGACCTAGGGACTAGTTATGCCTATTTTTTAATATCAAAATTTAAAAAATTATTTGATTTTGAAGTTATTTAATAGTTATTTATAAAAACTATTCTTAGATATGATTTTTTTAAAATATTGTAATTTTGACTATGATTTGATTTTCAATAATGTATGTTTATTTTATAGAATGCTAAAATTATTCTTTCAATTTAGAAAAAACAAATATAAAAAAACTTATAATATTTAAAAAAAATGTTTTACAAAATCAATTTTTAAAAATATAAATAAAATATATATACTTTTAAAGCTAAAACAAACGGTCCAAAGTGTCGAAGAAAAATCAATTTATTCACTATACATTCTCTATTTTATTATTTATTTTCATTCCTTTAAATTTAATAATTATTTTTCAAAAGAATTATAAAATTCCCTTTTTTCGTTGATTGATTTTAATATAAAAAATTACTAATACCAATTTGAAAATAAGAGATTAGTTTTACTTTAAATGTAAACAAATTTACACAAATTATAATAATTTATTATTTTGATTGAAAAAAAACTAAAATAATTCATATATATTACACTATAAGAATAATCATTTAAAAAATAAACATTTTTAATGAAAAAATGTGTTACGGAAAAATTCGGTGAAGTTGGATTTTGAGTTTATTGTGGTTATAAATTAAGCATCAAGAAAATCTCCAGAGAGTGGTCACAAGAGTTGAACTATTTGAATCAATTCCTTACAAATAAAATTAATATTTTTTATTAGAATCGATCTTGATAGAATAAGATTTAATCACTTTCTTGATTGATTCAAGATTCCTGTTATTCACTATTCGCTTGAGTGATTCAACCGCACATTTATTGTATGATGATTCCCTTACACAATGATTTGAAAAGAAAAAAGAAAAATTAAACTTATGAGAGAGATAGAGAGAGAGAGAGAGAGGGGGGGGGGAGGGAGAAGATAGAACGAAGAGAGTTGGTTATTGAAGTGAAAGGAAGAATATATTGATATTCTCTTGATCTTTCTGATCCCAATTGTCTTACAAATACGAAGTGTCTTCTTATTTATAATGAGACTATTTGCACACCAAGCAATCTCAAACTATATAACTTCGTCAAGCTGTATTCGACTTTGTCGAATATATACATCTTAGACTACTACAAGCTATATTCAACTCTCTATCAAATACATGCAGATTTGACTACTACAAATTGTATTTGACTCTATCGAATACATGCAAATTCGACTCTGTCGAATCCAACATCTTAAACATGTTTAACACAGAGAGAATTACATATTTAACACCATCTAATTCATTATATCTAAGCTATCTACATTTATCATGGTTCTCAATCTCTTAAAGAATTTCACTTGCACATCATTGGTCATGATGTCTGCAATCTGATTCTCAGTTCTACAATGTTATAAGTTAAACTTCACATTTGTTACGTGCTATCTAAGATAATTGAATCTCATCTCAATGTGTTTGCTTCTTCCACGTGCTATCAGATTCTTGGCCAAATTGATAGCACACAAGCTATCAATCTTCATGAGTCTTATTTGCAATCTCCTGAATTAGGTTCACCATCCAAGTTAATTGACATGCACAAAGAGAGACAGTTGTGTACTCAGCCTCACACGATAACTTAGTTATAACTAGTTATTTTCTTGAACTTCAGGCAACTGGTGTAACACCTAGCATAAACACATAACCAGCTGTGGATTTTGTATCCCCATCATCACCACACCAACTTAAGTCAGTGTATCCCACTAGTTTGTATTCCTTTCCTTCATATGTTGCAGGAAACAAAATGACATAGCCTAGTGTTCCTTTGAGGTACCTTAGTATCCTCTTGGTGGCTACAATATGAGATACCTTTGGCTTTTTCAAGAACATACTCAATATTCCTACACTATATGTTAGGTGTGGCCTTGTGTGACACAGGCATCTCAATGATCCAATGAATTTTATGTATTCTGTTGGATTAACATCATCTTCATTTGAGTCCTTTAACCAAAATACATAAAATGCATCTCAATAATCTCTATTTATTTTGTCATAGTTAAATCGTGGCTAACCTACACAAGGAAATATGAGATGTTGCCCAAGTCATACATTTCAAACTCCTTGCTTAAGTCACATTTGAAGTCTTCAATTATTAAGGGAAGTTGTTAACCACCTAATCTTCTAGAAGTAGTGGGAGGGCTTACTCTCATTTGACTAAAGATATTTATATGTCATCAGTACTAAGAGCAAGCCCTTTATTCTAGGAGGATATCTCTTAGGTGAAGTTTCACTTGGGAAAGGACGCCCTTGTTGGGGGGATATTAAAAATATAGCACTACATAATCCCTCAAGCATGAGGGCTTTTTCTAAGGACAAATTGTTTTTAAGGTCTTTTTCATTTGAGGTATGTCTTTCTCCCCTCTAGTGAGTCCTTTGTCTGATGGAAATCACACACTGTCATATCCTAAAGTTTTCCCCTAAGCATTTAGGCATTTTGCATCATTAATCTCATTCATTCATTATAGGTCATTCACCATTTTAGGATTTTTAGGTGTTATTTCTTACATTGGAAGTTACTTTTTTTTTTTTTTGAAAATTCAAATTAAGTCAAAATAAAGGTGCATCTTATTCACTCACATTTTTTTTTGTTATTTCACCATGCTAGCATCATAACTCAAGTGAGGTCCCTATACCCCTTTTGAATTGAAAAGGTGTAAAATGAGGAACTTGTTTGCATCTCTTTCAACTAAGTCTTTGTATCATACATCATCATTTCATTACATGTAAAAGAATTAGAAGGACAAAGTGAGGTCAAAAGATTGTTTGAATTTCATTTAGCTTATGTGTTTGACATCTCATGGATTTCTGGCTATTTCCTCATCACCAAATTCAAAATTTTGGGCGCCAAGATATTTTTGATCCAAAATTAAGTTATTTGAATTGCATTTCAAAGGCTTGTTATGCATGGTACACCATAGTTTCCTCATACTTTTACCACAAGCTCAAACCAAATTAACACAAAAAGCTAAATTAAGGGTTTTCTTTACAATTAATTTACAAATTTGTTACATGTTTTGCACATGGGACCTACAACCAATGTTACATGTTTTTAGTAAACACTTTACACAAAGCAAACTAACAGCAAATGAAAATAAAATTCAAAAGAATATTGGAATGAAATAAGGTTGAATTTCATAAATAAATTGAAATTATATGGAGAGTTTTTACATCAAAATTGAAATCACATAGACCTCTCACAAGAAAATCCCTCAGATCCCTTCTAAAATCCCACAAAATAAGCAGATTTCTCACTCAAATTTCATCCACTATAACAGAATTTTCTCCCTCGCTCTTCAAACAATAGACTCACACGCATCACACTCTTAAAAACTTACAAATATATTGCACTCACACACTTATAACCTAGACCTAATTGAATCCATTATATAAACTACACAATATTCCATATCAAGACTACATAATACGAACAACAATTCTTGAGCAAAAGCTTCACCTTAATTTTGAATTCGTATCAACCATTTAACCCTCACTAATGCTCTATTAATGAGAAATCTTAGCTTATCATTAAAGCTTTGGTTGCTTGGAGCTAAGCCACTTCCACTTCTCTTTATCCTCAATCATCAACACATACCAAATTCATAGAAGGAAAAAGAAGAAGAAGTATAAGAAGGAGTTCAAGTTGAATAGAATTGAGGAAGAAGAAGTAGAGAAGAAGAAGTGAGATGAAGAAGTAGAGAAGAGAAAGAAAAAGTACACGAATTTTCGCCATCTCCATAAATCGTCTCCACTATGCCAGAGTTTGGATAAATTGCTCATTCGTGTTTTTGTGTGTTTTTTTATCATTAGAAATAAGTTCTACATATAGCTTAGAATTTGATTGTTTATGATTAATCGTTTTTGAATAATTTATGTAAATTATCATTCCATTGTGTACCTTTATGCATATTTGTTCACTGTGAAAATTGGTGAACAACCGCTGGTCTTCCAAATCAAAAAATATTTATTTTACTTGCAGGATCGACCACACAAATCCTAGGACATGTGCTAATTGATCTTAAACAAAATTTGGAAAAATAATGAAAACTTCGACAGAGTTCATAATGAAATAACTTGTTTCAAACGTAAATGGAATTGAACACGAAGGATTAAAGTCGAAAGACTGGTAAAAAATGTAGAAAGTAACTTGCATAAAGAAAGGATAAATTCTTAATGAAAAAGACTTATTGAATTGCATTGAAATGTAAAAATGGTGTTACATTAACGTACATTCTCACAAACTCGTTTCTCTACAAGCGACTACTTTGAGTATATTGAGGAATTTGCACACAGTTGATCACACACAAATTCTAACACTAAGACTTTCTACTTATACTAATCGAATATAACTGCCACAACGGCTAGCGAACTAGGTCGAGACAAGTGGCGTTCTGCATGTCTTTGATTCTTAAAAGCACTATACGTGTCTTCTTTGAGAAATGGATAAGAATGAACATTCCCTCTTTTATTTTAATTCAAATCTTCTTGTCGAAATGTCTTCAGTAGCACCTTTGTCGAATCACATTTTCCAATTACTATGAAATATTTCTAAATACATAAAATAATTCCTCCTAGCAAAGGAACGCCTTCCACTCGCATTCCAAAAATATAGTTCTGGTCGAAGTCATCTAATTATTCAAAAACTCTATTACTTTCTTTTAATCCAATTCAGGCGTCGAAATTTAGAGTCAACAATATCCGAGCTTTTCGATAGAGGTTTGGTTAGATGATTCGGTTCAGGTTGTTTCCGTTGTACCATAAAACTTTTGAAAACGATTTTTACTACAAGTTTGAATTTTAAATTCGTGATCTATTTGAAGGTGAGATATAACTTAGAAGGGGGGGTTGAATAAGTTTGGAAAATTAATACTTGAAATTAATCACACAATTATTTTTATCCTGGTTCGTTAAACAACTACTCCAGTCCACCCTTCCAGAGTGATTTGCCTTTCTCAACAAGGTCTTAATCCACTATTAAATCAAACTGATTACAATAGTATCACCTAAGAACTACAGTTCTTAGTCTTCTCAAGAGCTACTGATTCACACTGAATCCTCTTAAGGAAAATCCTTTACAAACAATGTAAATTAAATACAAGAGTTTTTAATGCTTCTATAAAGCTATAATCACAACAGTGATTTTTCTCTTAAGTTTTAAGTACAAAGATTCTATGAAGAATAAGAATGAGAGCTTAAGAATATGTGATTTCTTTTCAGCAAGTATATATCTCAAGAATGTAACTGAAGAATGAAGTGAGAGACTCCTTTTATAGGCAACTGAATTATCCACGTTGAAAAGAGAGTCCAAAAGGTCTGAGCCTTTTTGTCTTCACATGTACTGACCTTTCCTTGAAATAGATGGCACAGATAAATCCTTTTTGTCTGTGTAAGTGTGTCTAGCACAAATAAGGAAAGAGACGTTGAATGATTCCAACGGATACATTCTTGAAAACACTTCTTCAGTTTCAGCAAGTTCTTCAGAGTCTGAATGGATCAGAGTCTTCTGAAGAGTTGCAGAACTATGTTGTATCAGAGTCTTCTGCAGCTTGTGTGCTTCTAGCGTGTTGATCATCAGAGCATCTTGACACAGAACTTCAGTACTTGGCAGCATAAGTACTTTCAGAAACTTCTGTAGACTAAGTGCTTTGAGAAACTCTTCAATCAATATTCTTCTATACTTCTGATGCTTCAGCTTCAGATGCTTCTGATTATCTTCAGATGCTTCTGGCTATCTTCAGATGCTTCTGACTCAGAATGTTCTGGAGCTTCTTTCTTCAGATCTTTCTGGAGACTATGCTCAGGATCTTCTGTAAGGAGCAAGCAGATTCTTCTGAAGGGTGCATCTGGCGCTTCAGAGTCAGAACAACTTCTTGTATTCAAGGCAGATTTGCTTCTAGAGTTTTAATATAATTTTAATCTGCAGTACAACTCTCAAACAAATTTTAGAGTATATAATTCTTAAATATAAATTTCCTAACAGTTATCATCAAAACAAAGAGTAATTATTAAGAACCAATTTGTGTTCTAACAATCTCCCCCTTTTTGATGATGACAAAAAGTATCAGAAATTTTATTTAATTGAACTTAAAGAATTATAACTCCCCCTGAGATGATGAATCTCCCCCTGAGTTAAATATGCAAAAGGAATAGAAACTTCCCTTTTTATCTTGAGTAATCTTCAGAGTCAGATCTTGTTTGTCTTGTAATAATCAATGGTCAGAATATCTTGCAGATATAAGATTCAGATTTTGATAAAGGATAAATGTTCTGAGAAACTCAGAGGTTCTTTTATAGAGTGTTCTTATCAAAAGTTCTGAAATAGTCAATTAAGATATTAGAAAGAATAGATATGTCTGAAGATTCATTCTAGTGAAATTATATTAAATAGTTCAGATCTTTATTTTCTCCCCCTTTTTTGTCATAAGCAAAAAGTAAAAACTTTTAATAAAGACAATTAAAAGGAATAATAGCAGATAATTCAATGGAGAATAACAATCTGATTCAATTAATCATAACAGAACAAAAGTACATCAGAGGATATAATAAAACATTCAGATGCAAAAACAACAGATGCACAAACATGAAAAAAATCTAAGTGTGTTTAGACAAAAGCATCTTCAATAGGTATGTGATCTCAGATTGTGATTGCTCTTGCTTTGACATGAACTTAGTGATGGTCTCATTCTTCTCATCTTGTTTGGTCATCCATTCTGACATGTCCTCAGATTTCTTGTCTTGCTTCGCCATCCAAGATCTGATTTCAGATTGACCAGCTTCCAGAGCAGCAATCTTGTTTGCCAAATCTGGATTTTCTGTCTTGATCTCTGATGATGGAGGTTCTGTATTCTGAACAGAGTCAATTGCCATATGTTCTGGAGATCCTGAAGAGGGTTCTACCATAGTCATAGTTAGAGTAGGGGAAATTGGTTCTGGTGGAGGAGGAGGAGGAGCATCCAAACACAGCAGAGGTTCAGTCTTGTTGTCAATCCAGAATTGATTTCTTTCAGCTCTGAGCTTTGCATCATTAGAACAGATGTTCTTCAGATTAGAAGCTACAGTGTTGAATCTATTCAGAAATCCTTTCCAGATGATTTCAATCTCATTTGCATCCATAGATTCAGAACATCTTTTCTGAACAGTATCTAAAGACATCTGTAATTCTTGCAAAAACGTTTGAAATAAATGTTCAATATTAAGTCTGGGTGGAGGTTTAAGTAAGGTTTCCAGAGTCATCTGTTTAGGTTTTGGAGTTGGTGGTATTAAAGATTTTGGAATGGAAATCAGAGGTGGGGGTATGTATGGAAAGAATGGAATTTCTGGTTTCTGAGGAAGGGATCTGTTTAAAGCATTAATCAGATTTGGTTGAGGTCTGGTGCGTGGGTAAACATCATCAAAGACTGCATTAGAGTATGGTACAAAGGCAGAGTTTGATGGTTTATCAGATGCAACTGTGTTATCAGATGCAGGATGCAGAGCTGAAACAGCAGCTTTACCAGATTTATCAGATATGGGGGCTAAGGATCCTTCATTCTCCATGGATTTAATATATGAAAGGATTACAGATGGAAGGGTTGGTTGGAGTTTAGGTCTCAGAGGTGTCAAGGGTTCAGAGGGCTCAACTCTATCATAAAAATCTTTAAGTTTGAAACCATAAGATAAATTATGATACAGAGAGGACACTTGAGCACAAGAGATTCCAGATGATGATGGAATAGAAGTAGGAACAATCATATCAGATGAAGGTTCAGGTGGAGGCATAGGTTCTGGAATGGTAGTTTTGGTAGGTACAGATGATTCAGGTTCAGGGTCATGAACAAGGTATTTATCAGAAGGATTAATCAGAAAATCAGGATGAATTTCTGATTCAGATGAGTTTGAAGATGTTTCAGGTGTACAAGAGGTAGAAGAAACTTGAAACACTGTTTTTAATGGAGTGATATCAAGAACTTCTGTCTCAGGGATATGAGATGGTTCTGAAGGAATTTCAGGTTGTTGAGTAGGTGGTTCAGATGAAACAGGAGCAGAAGTTACTTGAGTGGGTTCAGAAGTAACAGTTGCTACAGGTTCAGAAGATGGAGTTTGTGATGGTGGAATGACAGATTCTTTTTGTGGTTGATCTTCTGTGGTTTGTTTTTCTGGGTGATTTTCTGTTGTTGGTTGAGCAGATTTTTGTTTATCAGAATTTTGTGGTAGTTCTGATGGTTGTGTTTGTTGTGGTTCTGTTTGTTGTGGAACAGTTGGTTGTGGTTCTGTAGGTTGTGATTCTGTTGGTTGTTTTTCTTTAGTTTGTGGTTCTGATGGTTGTGGAACAGATTGTGATGGACGTGGAGTGAAGTGTTTGATGTGTAATTTTGGTTGAGGTGGTTTTGATACAGAAGCAGTGGGTTGTTTCTGAGGTGATACAGAACTGGGGGCAGCAACAGATGTAGTTTGAGTGACAGGGGGTTTGGGAACAGACTTAATAGAAGAATCATTTATAACAACATTTTTAGAAGAGACATAAGCTTTAGTACCTTTGAGTTTAATCCTCTTAGCAGAGACAGCTTCTCCAGAATCTTTTCTCTTCAGAAGATCCTTGGGACTCTCAGCAATCTTAGCCTTCTTCTGGACAGGTTCAGATTCTGCTGCAGGTTGAGGTCTTTTCCTCTGAAGTGGAACTTCTGCTTCTTCTTCTTCTTCTCCTGCATCTGGCAGGGGTTGCTTGACAAGTTGAAATACATTTGCTGGTACAGGCACTCCTTCTCTTTTACATTCCTCTATATACATCAGAACAATGTGTCTAGGTTCTTCAGCAAAGAATAGAGGGAAATCTGATACTGAAATCCTTTTATTCAGATCAGACATGTTTAACTTCTTTGGAGCAGTGGTAAGTTCATCTACAATCTTGAGTCTCAGAAGGCTCTTAGCGTTCAGAGGCTTTCCCATGATGAACTCTAGTTCCTCTGTTACACCAGCATCATACAGAGCAGCCACTAAACCATTTTCAGTGAGAAGATCTGAGAGCAACCTTCCAAAAGGTATCCAATTCCTGATCTTCTGGTTCTTTTCCTTCACAGATTCTCTGGATGCATTTATGTGATTCCACAGATGCATGAACAATAAGTAAGGAAGATCTACCTTATTACTCTGACTGAGGCAGTACATAAAATAGATCTGCTCATTGTTGACATAATCTGGGGAATTTGTTGATTTTCTGTGATGAATGCATGAATATCTTAGCCCAGATCTTGTAATCTGGCTTCAGATCTTTGAATCTGTTAGAGGCTTGTCCAGCAGTCATAACCTCTTCATAGACTTCATCCATATCAACACGTCCAACTGGCAGATGTGAAACACCATCTGTTTCTTCATAACCAACCAGTTTTCTAATTAGATCCTCTGTGATGATGATCTCCTTTCCCAGCACAGATGATAGAATAAACTTTGGATACACAGATGCATGAATCCAGAATTCCTTAACAAGCAAAGGGTAAACTGGTCCAAACAGTCTATCAAAATATTTCACCCAACCTTGAGCTCTAACAATGGAGCGAAAATCAAACCCATTTTCAGCCAGTGAATCAAATTCAACCATGGATTCACACAACACTTCTAACTTTTCAACAGGAGTGAGAAGAGTTCTTTGAGTAGGAATGTATGGATTAGCACCTAGATTGTCTGAAGTTACAGCAGCCATTGTTGATTGAAACTGAGCAGTTGTTGAAGAAGAAGACGCCATTGAAGAATGCTTTTTAGAACACTTAGGTTTTGAGTTTTTGTGAAGAGAGAACAAGAGATGAAAATGCATATAAATTCTGAGAGTGAAAAGTGTGAAAGTGAAAACACTTCAAGTATTTATACTAAACACATAGTCACACCAAGAGACAGAAATAAAGCACGTTGGAGCAGCATTAAATGAAAAGAATAAAATCATTTCAAATAATAAATGCTTCTGACAGATTTGGGGGGAAAATCAAGAATTTAACTATTCAAATTTCACCTCAAATGTCTTTTCAGTTGTCCACACGCCACCTCTTCAGATTTTGTGGGACACGTGTTTGCTTGCATGTTGTTCTGAATTCTCTCAAGAAATGAAACGTTAGCCACGTTCAGATCTTCTTAAGATGGTCAGTTCAGATTTTCACATCAGAAATAATAATCAGAATAGAATAAATGAACAGAAGAAATACTTTAGATCATTAAACATTTTGCATCTGAAAGGTTCCTTCTGATAAATATTACTCTGGACAAAAATCCATACAGATATTTTTCAGAATGAACTTAAATCTATCTTCAGCAAGGGGTTTTGTAAAAATATCTGCCCATTGATGATCTGTATTAACAAAGGCTAAATTTATGATTCCCTTCTGAACATAGTCTCTGATGAAATGATGTTTAATTTCTATATGTTTTGCCTTAGAATGCAAGATTGGATTTTTTGACAAGCATATAGCAGAAGTATTATCACAAAAGATAGAAAGATTACTCTCATAGATTTGATAATCTTCTAATTGACTCTTCATCCAGAGCATCTGAGTACAACATCCAGCAGCAGCAATGTATTCTGCTTCTGTAGTTGATAGTGCAATGGTAGGTTGCTTCTTACTGTACCATGAGATCAGATGACTTCCAAGAAACTGACAGCTTCCAGAAGTGCTTTTACGTTCAACTCTGTCTCCAGCATAGTCAGCACCACAGAATCCAACTAATGAAAATTCATCAGATCTTCTGTAACACAAACCCATGTTAGCAGTACCTTTCAGATACCTTAGAATCCTCTTAACAGCTGTTAAGTGTGATTCTCTAGGATCTGATTGGAATCTAGCACATAAGCAGACACTAAACAGAATATCTGGTCTAGAAGCAGTCAAGTATAGAAGAGATCCTATCATACCTCTGTAGAGTTTTTGATCTACCTTCTTACTTACCTCTTCCTTACCTAGAGTGCTTGTAGGATGCATTGGAGTCTTTGCCATTTTGCTATCAACCATGTTAAACTTCTTCAGAAGCTCTTTAACATATTTGGTTTGATGTATGTAGGTGCACTCTGGAGTCTGATTGACTTGGATTCCCAAGAAGAATCTCAATTCTCCCATCATACTCATTTCAAATTCTTCCTGCATACATTTAGCAAACTCCTTTCCAAGCGTAATATTTGTTGATCCAAAAATAATGTCATCTACATAAATTTGACAAATCAACAGATCTTTCTTAACAGTTTTACAGAATAAAGTTGTATCCACTTTTCCTCTGATAAAATTTTTCTTCAGAAGGAAATTGCTCAACCTCTCATACCAAGCTCTGGGAGCTTGTTTTAATCCATAAAGGGATTTCTTTAATTTAAAAACATGATCTGGAAAGTTTTCACTTTCAAAACCAGGAGGTTGATGGACATATACTTCTTCTTCTATAATACCATTAAGAAAAGCACTTTTAACATCCATCTGATACAGAGTGATATTATTCTGTGCAGCAAAAGAAATCAGAAGGTGTATAGATTCTAACCTTGCCACTGGAGCATATGTCTCAGTGTAATCAATACCTTCTTGCTGACTGTATCCCTGAGCAACCAGCCTTGCCTTATTCCTTTCTACTTCTCCCTTTTCATTCAGCTTATTTCTGAAGACCCATTTTGTTCCAATAATATTAAATCCTTTAGGTCTAGGAACCAGATCCCATACTTCATTTCTGGTGAATTGATTTAGCTCTTCTTGCATAGCTATAATCCATTCATTATCTTCCAGAGCCTCATCTACAGATGTTGGTTCTATTATTGACACTAAGCCAAATAAAGAAGATTCAGAAGTTCTGAGAAATGATCTTGTCCTTATTGGATCATCTTTCTTTCCAATAATCACATCTTCTGGA